>JYJE01004287.1:0-15406 GCA_000983655.1 Zymoseptoria brevis | reverse complement strand
TTTAGAAGTTAAGGGCGGAGATAAGCGATAAAGTTAGTAGATTTATATTAAGCTCAAAATAGGGCCGATCCGGATAATTCTTTTTTTTACGTATAGCTAATAATACGATCTATCGGTCCTAATATCGCTTTACTTATAGTAGATAATGTAGTAGTGCATTAAGTAGTATAGAAGGTAGAAGGGCGGTGAGATAGAGTCGAATTTGCAAGTCTCGGCATGGTATACGAGCTATACGAGCTTAGTCACCTCTATCCGGTCGTTCTTTCCTGTTGTTCTCCCCCTAGACATTTGGATTGTGGCGCATGGTTCCTTGCAGTTTACATGAGTCGACGACATATCATCGTCACGAGTCGCCATGAACATGTCGTTCACGTCGCTCATCATCTTTGCAAGTCATTGGCATATGCTTCATTCGGCCGTTCGATAACCAAACCGACTACTCTTTGTGAAACGCAGTCCTTCACTGGTCACGATGTCCTTTTTTTCGATGACATTGGGGTTTAGTAAGAAAAGGCAGGTGAAAAGAAGATCATCTGCTTGCTCATGTCTGCATTGACACCCGCGCGAAATATGCATTGGGGATCTTCATGATGCTTGAGGAAAGACTCCGAGGCTTGGAAATCATGCTCCACTCGATCCAATGAAAGTCCGCGTTCAATGTGCTTGAGGACTGACAGCTGCGATGTCCACCGGCACGCGCGCCACTGCCCTGATTTGAGCAAGCGAAAGCGCGAAAGAGCATGGATGTCTATTTCGATGTGTGGGTCTTCCTTCGAGTCTACTGCAGAAATCGCAGGTGCATACCTCTTGAGCTGCGAAGGAAAGATGTCTGTCTCTCTTTCGGGCGGCCGCTCGTCGCAAGCTGACCAAGGAGACCGTGGAGGCGCATCGGGCTCGCATCACGGGAGTCTTTCACACACGATTTTTGGCCCGTCCAAAGGACAGCAAGCGAGGAGAGTTCGCGGCTTATCAATGGTCCGGCTTTGCAAGCGAAAGACTTCCGGTGGTCACTCTCCAAACCGGCTGCACAGTGAGATCCTTCGGGGTCCAAGGAAAGAGCTAAGTATTGGAGGCCCGACGAAAGATTGAGACAGATAGATGCATTCGCCACATTGATGCTGGAGAGCAGCTCAACTGTCTTGCCGCAACCGACTTCTTTCTCCACAGCGGATGGGAAAGAGCGACCTCGCTTCGACTGAGCTTTCGCTTGGATCCGGCTGCCATCACGTCGCGAATGCGACCTGCTTGAGGTGAGCGAAGATTTCTATTACCTCACATGTCGTATTCACTTTATCGTGTCTCAAAGGTAGTACCGGCCCTCGGAATGTTCTGCCGAAAGACTTTGTTTCAACCTCACTTCACTTCACTTTCTCAATCGACAAGACCCTTCAAGACAAGATTGAGCATTGTGACCACAACATGTTATACTTCACCAGCACAATCCGCCCCGCGGCCATTACACCACTCCTCATCCTTGTCGGACATGCATTCGCGCAGACGACTTCCTCCTCCGAAAATGCTCGACTCTTCATTCAAAACATCGACCCAAACGCCGGCTGGGCAGCTTCAATACAAAACGCCTGCAACGGCTCCACAACCTACGTAATCTCATGCACCTCCGCTCCCATCAACAACGAATGCAGTCCTCGGGTACGCAACCTCCGCTCTCCAAGCCAAGCCCCTCAAATATCGACTGACTACCTCCCTTCAGACAGCCACCATGACTGAGGGAAACGACTTCTACATCGCCACAACGCCAGCCATCTACTCCGAAACCTCCGCCACCATCACTCAATCTTGCGCGCTGGACAAGGCTGCTTTGTCGGCTTCTTGCGTGGCTGAGATTGCGGCTGGTGGGTATGGGAACGATATCAGATCTACGGTCAGTTACAACTTGACGGGGAACGATTATTATCAGTATGATGTGAAGGTCACGAAGGGCGCGGAGCGGACGGCGGGTGGCGGTGCATGTGTCAAGGAAAGTGGTGCTTTGCAAAGTCAAGGCAAGACTGAGGGGACGAGGAGTCGGGCGATGGCATGGATGAGCACGATTCTGGTGAGTGGCTTGATGACGCTTTCGATGCTTTGACAAGACAGGCGATCAGTCCATGCGGCGAAGCGAGGAAGAGTTCCAATGCAGCTTGGGCCAGTATCGAAGACAACAAATGTCTGAACGAATTGTCCGGCCCATCAGAGCTTGAGTCAATGAATTATGTTGATTCTTTTCTATCAAGCGGAACTATCCAGCCACAGAGATCAATGTTTTGGATGCATGTGATTCAGCGTCTGATCGACCATTGCACCATGCTCAGGTCCTCACTCCCGAAGCGCTTTGACAAGGTCCATGCATCCTGAAGCGGTCAGCTGCACCCCAGGAGCGTTCCACTTCCAATACGGCCACTGTTGGACGGTTGAACCAAGCACAAATCACGACAAGATAAGAGAGGAGACAGATGATACTCGAACTGAATTCCCGCATTCACGAAGCTGCACTTTTTCAAAGAAGCCTCTACTTAATCTATCCCGCCAGCGATAAGTAGACAGAGTCAAACGCAAGCTCGCCGTAATAATTGTCACTCGAATCGCCTGCACCAAAATTGCGAGAGAAGCGAAATTCCACGAGCGTATCGCGTCCGAGTATCACGGGCTCCACGCTGCTAACTTGTAAACCTGTGGACCTTACATCGACCTGTGTGAGACTACGGGACGACTTCCTCTCACCGCCAACGTAAACGTTCAGCGTGCAGACGGTATCTGTCGGCCCTTTAATACTTTACAAGACGTACTCCCATCCGAAAACAACACCGCTGGAGGGCGCATAGCTGACGGGCTGAGAAAGTGACGCCGTCGAGCCAGCGCCCGCAGATGACCCGGCGGTGGATTTGAGCGTGCTGCAATATACCAGTAACAGTTTGGAGCAGAATCATGCTATCGTTCTTACACGTGATTAGTATCGTCGTCATAGGATTCAGCAAGGCCAGGCGTGTCTCCTAGGTAAGCTGATGATGCAGTCCATTCGGGAATGACATCAGACAAGCCTGCGTCCGCGAAGCTTGGACCCTTGATGCCATTCTCGCGATCCGCCAGCGTAGGGAGAGGAGCAGATACTGATGTTGTTGTAGAAGCAGTAGTCGAGGCGGTCGTGGAGGGAGTGATCGAAACGGTCGCCGAGCTAGTAGTAGTAACAGCAGCGACGGGCTGGAACGTCACGAGAACATCAATAGCAGCAAAGACTCCCATGGCGTTGCTGAGATATCGAGTCCCAACGTGCAGGAACGAGTCATGATGTGGTTTGGAGAACTGGTTCAGATCGCCATAGCGGCCATCGGGAAACGTGCACTTCAGCAGATTCGTGGCCGCCACTTGTAGGACAGAACACACAGCTCGCCGTCCAGCATTGGTGGAACCTGGACTGAAGCTCAGGTATGGGCCATACCAATCGGTGTCGACAGTCGCCGACTTCCCGAATCCTGAGAGATCAAATTGCACTGAGAGTCCAGGTACAGCACTGAAGGTGTGCCGGATGACATCTCTACTCGCTGATCGGTCGAGCCTTTGTCAATGATTCTTCCGGGCATGTCATCACCGCTCCGCCGGATGGTGAACGGCGTGTTGGACGGGCATGACGGTCCCGTAGTGGTGCTTTTTGCGACGGAGCTCGTTGATGCTGATGTTGCCGAAGACGAAGTGGTCGGCTTGGAGGTCGTCAAGCTTGGAGATTGACACTAAGTGGTACCAGATTTTGTACTTGACCGTGTAGTAGTGCTTGCTCTGGAGGTCGTGACACTCGTCCTGATCGAGCTTGTCGAACTCGTTCTGGCTATAGCTTGAGAAGTCGTAGTACTTGTCCGAGTCGCTGTCGTGGTGACACGAGATGTCGTTGTACTTGTTCGAGCCGTTGTCGTGCTGACACGGATTGTCGTCGTACTACTCCTGCCCGTTGTCGCGCTTGTTTTGCTCATCGTTGTTGTGACCTCGGCTGGGCGGGGACAAGTCCTGTCGTAGAGAACGGCCCGGGACGACTCGTTCGGTGTTGCGACGGTGGCCACTGGTGCCGAGTATAGACGACAGTATCCGTATCCGAATGCGTAGGCCCTGCATTGCGAGCTGCTGAGGCATTGAGTGGTGCACTGAGAAATCGCTGTCGCGGCAAAGGTCTTGAGAATATTCTGATTCTTGTCGCCCGCCTTCAGATCGCATATCTGGCAGGCTCTGTCGCAGAAGCGAGCTTGCGATGTAGGCTTAGCGTCAGCGATCCACCCGACAATGCATAAGCAGCAAATTTAGAGTTGTTGAAACAAATTGCTGTGCACTGCGAATGAGAGCTGGTGGGGACGGTTTGAAGGACGTTCTGCTTTCTGTCAGCCGCTGCAAGGCCACAGTTGGTGAGGTTGATTGACACTTCTCGATTTCGAGCGGATTCGCACCGCCGATGCCGCGTAGAAGCAGGAGGACGGAGAAGGAATTGAGAAGCTGATTCTGAGAGCAAGCGAAGGGAGGAAGCGATAGGTAGTGAGATAACACTTGCTTGTGAGAGCAATTTCGCGTCTCTTATACATACCTGACGGCGACGCAGCAGCCCGCGTCTTTTAAACTCATCATCCGTCGCTTGCTCGGGGTTCCCGGTGTCCTGCAAGCCACACGGTAGATGTCCGGGCTTTGGGGCGTCGGCCGTTCGCTGTTGTGGCATGCTGTATTTTCATGCTAGATCTGCTGACACGTGCGAAACCCTACATGATGCATAGACCTGGACGCCATTCTGGTGCCCGACAGCAGATGTGCTACAGTAGAGAAGTCGTAGCCGGAGACATCAACGTTCGGGTGAACACTGGTTGATCGCGGAGCAATCATACCTTCCCGTCCGTGATGTACGTCGCAGCCTCGCAAAACTGCACCTTGTGAGCTTATTGATTGGTGCAGAAGATCGTTCTAGATCGGCTCATCAAGCTCTATCGCACACGCTAAGTACCATACTAGTCCGGTATACGATGCCGCAAGACGAAGCTTCGGTAAACCGTACAGTCGGCCGGTGAGCCCAAGGAGGCTGTCGGGGTCAACGCCTCTCGCGGCGATGGCGCCAGCGAGCCGCGGGTCGTGCGAGGAACTTTGCAAGCATCCGTGGTGCGAGGAGTCATGGTACAGCCACTCTTGCTCGGTCTTCCTCGATCACGCCACGACATTTGGGAGCGCTTAAGCTTGCTGCGAAGCTTAACAAGCCGCTGCACCAGAAAGCCAAATTGACCTAGACGTGGAATCGCTCGCTTCGCATTGGCCGTAGAGTCCCGTCGCGCGCTCCTGCGCAGGCTTTGTTGTGCGAAGAGCTTGCCGTCGGGCTGCCCGGTCTCCTGATGTAAAGAGCGGACAGGATCAGTCGGCATGGCGTGAGGACTAGAGGCTCTCTCTTTGCAAGACCGATCATTGATAGACGGTATGCGGCTTGTCCGGACCTTTCCGCTGTTTTGGTGGTGGCGCGTTGAACCCGCCGTAACATAGTCATCAGTGAGCACGAGCAGCTCGAAGGCATTGGCACTCATCGATTCAGGGATTTCGTACGGCAAAGCAGGCAGGCAAGCGTCGGGTCCTATGACGACAGGTAAATCAGCAGAGGACACACGCACCTTGTCGTTTCATACGAAAGTCGCTCAAAGGTCATCGTGTGCACTATATCGATGTAGTGATATGCTCGGTGAGATGTGTCTGTTGTGAGGAACAGCACGAGCGATCGGCAGATCATCGCCTTGGTGACATCACCCAAAGCTGAGCTGTCTCTCCAACGTCACCTCGTCAATAAAGAGCTCACCGACATCCTGCCTGCTTGCCCGATGCAATTCCGAGTTCGAAGATATGCCGCTGCATCGACGAGATACTTCGGTCTAGGTGGACTTGGATCGTATCTCCGGACCCAAGTTGAAAGCAATGAGCACACCCGACTTGCCGCGGCAGCATCAAACGACCCTGCCAACCATCATCAAATTCCTCCCAGATGATGCAGCCGATCCACGAAACTGGCCGGAATGGAGGAAATGGTCAGTTGTGGCCAGCATAACTCTGGTCGATCTCACAGTTTCGTTCGGAGCATCAGGCTACTCACCGGCCACTTCAAAGTTCACCAAAGACTTTGACGTGAGCCCTGAGATCGGCACGCTGGGACTGTCGCTCTATGTTCTCGGTCTGGCTCTTGGTCCCATGTCGCTCGCTCCATTGTCAGAGTACTATGGAAGGACGCCGTTGTATGTCATCCCATATGGCATATTCTTGCTATTCCTGGCGGGCACTGCTGCTGTGCAAAATGTCGGCGGGTTCCTGGTCTTGCGAATCCTCTCGGGTCTCTTTGCCAGCGTGACGATAGCAAACTTCGGAGGAACCATCGCAGACATGTGGCCGCGTGAGCAAGTCGGTCCAGCAATGTTTGCTTTTCTCTGGGCGGCAGTATGCGGAAGTCCCATGGGATATTTCTTGATGTCGTTTGTGGCGCAAGATCATGGCTGGAGAACAGTGATGTGGGCGATTCTGGGCATTTGCGGAGGAATGTGGCTACAAATGGTAGTTGTGCTCGTGCTATTAGGTAATGAGACGAGACATTCTGTTTTGTTGAGAAGGATGGCGCGGCGGATGAATGAGGAGGAGAACGTGGACACTTATACCGTGCCTGAAGAGATGAGAGCGACCGGTGTCCGTCAGCTGTTCGCAAAGACGCTTTCTCGGCCCTTTCGATTCCTTGCAACAGAGTCGATCGTTGTGTTCGGCGCACTTTACAACGGCTTCTTGTACGGATTGTCCTTTCTCTTCAATGGCGCTTTCAATCTCGTATTCGGAGACAAAGGCTATGGCTTTGATACGCGAGGCGTTGGGCTCACGTTCTTGGGACTCATGGTTGGCATCTCTCTGGGCCCTTTGGCGAATCTTTGGCAGCAGTGGCATTACCAGCAGCAAATCCAAGAGCCTACCGATTCTGATAATGAGCAGCTGGTCAACGCTCCAAAGGTCAAATACAAGCCGGAAGCCCGCGTGCAGATTGGCAAACTCGCGGCAATCCTGCTCCCCATCAGTCTTTTCTGGTTCGCGTGGACTTCGCCACCGGAGTACGGTATCCACTGGATTGTCCCAGTCCTGGCCACGGTCATGTTCGGCTTCTCCTTCTATACCTTGATCCTCATGACTTACTTGTACACCGAGGAGGCATACTTGGTGTATTCTGCGAGCGCGCTGGCAGGTATCGGTCTTTCGAGAAACATTTTCGGCTGTGTTTTTCCTTTGTTCGGTACTCAGATGTGAGTTCATCATGGCCGGTGCAGATGATGGGCGAGACTGACTTTGCGGTAGGTTCGAGGGTTTGGGATACAATTGGGCGGGCACGATTCTTGCCGTTGTTGCATGCCTTCTCGTGCCCATTCCGTTCATTCTGGAGAGGTATGGGCCATCTTTGCGGGAGAAGAGTCCGTATGCTCGTCAGCATATGAAGACTGATGAGGACGATGAGGAGACGTGATGCGTGGTGCTTCTTCCGTCTCGATGACGGAGCGCTACTCGGCGATAGAGCGGTGAATGAAGCAGCTCAGTATCTTGCTGCGTGCTTTTGACTCCAGTGCATGTCAATAGAAATAGAAATCAGGTTCAGGCTCAGTGACCTGTGAGATGAAAGAGCTTCATCATCTGCCATTGCCGTAGCCTTCGTGCCGCCCCCTCAGCGTCACCGTCAGTACACATCTCAGAACAACAGCTCGTTGCCCTGAGCACGTCCCGATGGTTTTGTGATCCGTTGATTAGGAAGCGGGACCGTCCGCCGCAGAAGTACAAAACCTCTCGGGCAGCCTCAAACTCTTCTTCCTTTCTTTTCTTCAGACAGGCAATTGGCTGGGAGCCCCACGATACTGGACTTGACGTGTCTCTTCAATGAGCAGTCGACCTCCACCAGCATCGCAAACCTCCTGGCCATAGATCAGTCAATGGCCTCGCCAGCCAAAACGCCTTGCCAGCGATCGCCAAACCCCGCCATCGCCACGGGTCAGGCACGTCGACCACCAGCTCCTCGAATCCATACATGGCAGCGCGGTGAGTGATCATAGACCTACATTTCTTTTCATCAGTGTCGTCGCCTTTTGGCGGTGGCTTGGAGAAGAGCAGTTCGCCTTTGTCTGTCGTGTTGTGAACCAATAGCCATGAATGTCTGCTTCACCGTTGAGGCCGTATTTGCTGTTTGTGCGTGCTGTGCCGGTCGGATAGAAAACAGCGGCATCTTATCAAACGATGAGAGGAGGTGGACGCCGGCAATAAAGTCGACAGTATCGCAGTCGTTTCTCATGTCCCTTTCTTCGGACGATCTGCATAGGTGGCAGTATGCCACGATGGAGACACCCACATGTCTGCTCCTGTACTCGACCGATCGCATCGACAGACACTGAAGCACGGGCAATGTCCTCAAAGAAAGGACCCTACCATGCCGACAACGCCACACCTGACAGACCAGCACGCCTTCATCTGGGTCACCGCACGCCGCGCGATATGCACCGAACACCAGTGAATCAGCACGCCCTCAAGCCGTCTCCAGCCTACTTCAGCGGGTCCCGACGTATGGTTAGTCTCTTCCCGTGAGAGACGCCGGAAAGCACAGCACCCACCAGAAAGAGGCGCGAATGAATACAGGACATGAAGAAGAGCTGGACACGGAGGAAGGCATACAAGCATACCATAGCCGATGGGCATCAAACGAGCAGAGATGAAAGGACGCTTCGTCTCGGTACCACATCTGTGGGAGTCGAGGGAGGAGATGCTGCGGCCCCAGAGACATGATCACCGACGAACATGATCACCTGCAAACACACTGCGGCGGATCAAGCGGTACGTGTCCACAGCGCGAAGTCTCACCTCGGCGGAGGCTCTGGAAAACCCACCGAAGACACCAGTACCCACCAGTACGTCCTGGCCGAAGCCGCTGCTCTTGCGGGCTGTGTTGGTAGCCAAGGCATTGCCGTACCACATTCGCGGCGATGACAATGGGCAGCTCCTCGGCGATGGCTATGGAACGAGCGCGGTCTTCGAAAGGGCAACAACGCTCCGACTTGTTTGCTTTCCAGAGCGGTTACCTTGCTCCACAAACATTGAGCTAGCATTCATTGCGACCATCGTCCGTGCCGGCGAAGGCCACCGAGAAGCTGGACATCAGCAAGAGTTGGACGACAAATTGGAAGCCGGAGGTGCGACAGACCGTGCCGGACCTCTGGCAGACAAGGTAGCTCCGCGGGTCCAGGAACAGCTATTGTCTCCCATTGGAGCGTCCATTACGACCTTGTGGTCATCCCCGGACTCATTCGGGTTCCTCGGATCTTGGGTCGTATCATGGCAATGTTACCCTATGAAGGCGATAGGCCGATCTTCCACCGGCCGAAGCTTCATGGTAGCGGCACAATTCCTCTTGGACCGATTCGGCGTCTCTACCAAGGAACGATAGTGATTCACGCCTACCCTTTCAATGCCCCTGGACCGACCCAACATCTCTGTCGCTGCCAACTGTGCAGCCCACTAAGCAAGCAACCTGGATCTTCCAGAAGCTCTCGCTCCGCTCTGGAACCAAGGATCATACAGGACGAGGCAAACAGACCAGCGAAAGCCTGCTCGACCCACAAGCCTTCCTACACCGGTAGTGGCTGCGCCTACGAAGCTTCAGCGGCCGGCTGTTCATTGCGGGACATGTCGCTGGAGCCGGTCAAATGCCAGCTGCTGTCGTCCGGGACGTAGCAGAAGCGTCTGGTTCTCGTCTCCAGCTTACAAGTCGGTGGGGTGTGTTTTCTCCCGAGGGTCTTGATGGGGCCCGAAGATCATCAGGAATCGTGGTTTGACCACATATGTGACGATGAATGGAGGAACCGTCGACGAAGCTGTTGTTGGACCGATCACCGGACTGTGAGTGGCCAGGACATGACGTTGTCCCAAGATCCCAATCTGGCTCTGGTAGCAGTACCAATTCTCGGTCTGCCCTATCATGGAGTTGGATACTTCGGATAAGCTCACGGAGTGTAACATCGGCCATCGAAACATCGCTGCGAATTCGACGACAGGACTGCCAGTGGCAGCGTGGAAAGTCGTTTCGGCATCCCGATTCCGGCTCTGGAGATAATGATAATTCTTCTTCGGCCATGATCAAGGAGATGGATGGTACGGATAAGCTCGTAGGGTTTGCGATCGCCCGTGGAACCGATTTGTCTTGCAAACCTTCTCTGCACCTCCCCT
Source organism: Zymoseptoria brevis (assembly GCA_000983655.1). Lineage (NCBI taxonomy): Eukaryota > Fungi > Ascomycota > Dothideomycetes > Mycosphaerellales > Mycosphaerellaceae > Zymoseptoria > Zymoseptoria brevis. Next base: position 5,179 of record JYJE01004287.1, on the reverse strand, counting down.
CTGCGGAACTAATTGCTTGAGGTGTCACTGCCGCTGATCTGCTTGTCCCTGCCATGACAGATGTTGACACCCTTCCTCCTGGACGTTGCGACAGGAAAGACCATCGAGCTTCCCCGGATCGAACTCTGCTGAATAGACATGCAGAGGAGAGTAACCCGAGAGCCGTCGCAGTATAGGACCTGCTGCCAAGTTCCACGCTATCATCGCCGATGTACCACTCGGGCATGTCGTCGCCCTGGAGCTTGAACAGCAATAAACGGTATCAGACGGGACCATTCGGAATCATTGGGTCACAGCCGTTGAGCTGGTCATTGCCAAAGGTGATGCAGCCTCCCGAGATTGAAGCTCAAGTTGTTCCAAAGGGGCACAGGGCAATGCTCTCTGGGCTTGATGTTCATCGACCATCGTTGTCCAATTTTTACGACTTGCTGGACTTGCAGCACTCCCGGAAGGCCTCATATTTCCAAGGTCTGCGGCTCGTTCGTGTCCCACGTTGCGGTCGCCAGGCTTCTCCTACATGGTCATGCCGGCTCACTCGTAGCGGTCTTGCGACGAAGGCACACCTGGAGCTTTGTTCGTTGACTGCAAGCTCTCGATCTGCGGGTGTGGTCCTCCGAGATCTTCATCATGAACGCTGTCTTCTGCAGGAACAATTATGGTGTTGCCCAGCTACTCAAGTGTGTCCGTCGTCATTATGTCCGCGTTAACCGACCGCATGCTATATGCTCTTTCTGACGATCTGCGGGCCCATCGAGGAGGTCCACCAGGCTGCCGATGAATCCTGCGTACACAGGCACGGAATATCGTGGCCTGAATGCGTCTTTCGTGATAGGCGCAGTGGGGCGTGAGCGGGGATTTGCGCAGCGTATCTTGCGTGGCCGGTTCTCGCAGTATTGCATGACGAGAGACACTGGACAGTCAGTGCGGCTAGTGCATTTGGCAGGAGGTCTCCAATGCTCAAGTCGCAGCCGAAGTGAATCGGTAACGGTGATGACGACAATCGCTGCTCTTCCGTGGCCGACGGTCGTGACTGCCAACGCATCGTATGACAGCGAGAGAGCTCACTTCGAGCCATCACTGCGATTGCCGGATCGATGCTTCACCTTCGCGGTATGCTGAGTCGATGCTATTCGATGTCCACATTCTGTGCTGCAACGGGTGCGGCACGAAGGTTGTCCTGAGGGTGACACTGCACTGCGAAAATGCTTTGATGCCGAGAGTTTCAGTTATCAAACAGTATGTGTTGGGGAATGCAAAGCCATGCGCTGGATGGCCTGGCGCCTTTCGATATCCGTCCGTCACGGTGTCCATGACAAGCTGCTCATCATACTCGATTGCCCTGAAGTGGAGGCACATCTGAGCATTGATATATGCCTTGCTCGTGAAGGCGCACTGTCCAGGCGAACGAAATCTGGTCGTGACCTGTGTTCATGCGTCGTCGAGGTGCGTGTGTGTATGGACAAAGGCTCGCAGCCAGCATCCTCTCAGTACAAGGCAGGCTTACTGTCCGCCTCCAAGGAGACCGCCTCTGCTTTGTCTATATAATGATCAAAGAAAGCTGCAACTCCAAGCTGCGGCAAATAAAAAAACAAGGTGCGTGAATATGTTGGACATTGGGCGAGCAGCGGCAGTAGCAGGTTGGCGGAGTGGCAGAGCGAAGTAGGCTTCGGCCTCGATTCACCTTGAGTGATCTTCTTTTTTGCCCTCGAGGGCTTCGATTCGAACCACGATGTTGGGATGTCCTTTTTGCTCCAGGACAACGTCAGGAGAGAGGAGACCATGCGTCTGATGCTATTTTGTAACTCCGAATGACCGTGAAACGATCATGAAGAAGGACCACGATCAGGCGAGCTATCAGGGACGTTGAGCGGTGGTGGACCATGGACCGTCGTGCTACGAGCGGACGGCTCTCCAAAAATTGCTAATGCATCGATGCGCTGCATCCTTTGAACTGTGAGGTTCTGCCGCCTTGGATCGAGGGACACAAAAGAGATACACTGCTTTCCACGACATTTGCGATGAAGCCAGGCTCTGCGTGCACTCAGAACCAGAAGATCAGGACACCCAGGTGGAACCGCTGACAGGACACGAGAACTTCTTCGAACGGTGTTCATGGTTGTAGGAAGGAGCACCACAATCTCGTAACGATTCTTCTACCAGTATGTGCAGAGCTCTGCTTTTTGCCAGCTGCCTTATCCGAAAATGTTTGCCAGCAAGCACTCAGTTGGAGAAACGCAGCTACCAGCAGCCTAGCAACGCTCACAGCTCGGCGAAAATGTGAGCATCCAAGACTTTGACATGGTACTTTCTGTAGCCATCATGCGCTACGAGACCCGCCGGTGCGCAGCTGAGGCAGAGCACAAAGAGCAGCGGCGACAGCAGTAATACGCTGATCAGGCTCCCCTACGACGCTGCAGTGTGCAATATCATCGACTCGAATCTCAGCACACCTCTCATCGTTACCGAGTCCGCTTTCGCGGCCCAGCAGCAAGTCTGTCGCAAGCAAAAGTTAAGCCACGGCCGAACCACAAATGCATTCTGACACCGAGGTTTCATTCTCTCCTCTGCTGCTGCAAGTTGGCCGGTGCAGAACGGCGACAGTCCAGCATAATTCCAGCTCAGAAGGTTCACCACAAAAGAACCTCCGACTCTGGCAACATCGCTTTGCCAACTCCGAAAGCCGCATGAACCGAGATGGTCGTCAGAGACACGAAGGAGGGACATCCAGCACTGTGGCATGTCGGATACGAGGACTCCAGAAAAAGGACATCGCCGGCATGACATCTTTTGAGGTTCAAACGGTAGCCAGACAGGTCTGCGAAATATGGTCGAGAGCTCGTTCCGCTCCCAGAGGCTTCCAGCGGCCGGCCTGAGGTGTTGCGGGCTTATGGACTGGATAGCGCGGAAACATTGGGATTTCGCTATTTTTCTCCCGTCCATGTCTCCAGCTGAACGATGCGTCTCCCAACGCTGAGAAATCCAACTCTTTGGTTCCACCTTGCGACGTTTATGCATACAGAAGCTCAGGGCCGTTCTCGCAATCCACCTGAACACATGGACCCGAGATGACCATCACATTCGGCATCCTCATTCAGGGCTTCACGTTGATGACCGCCGTTGCCTCAATCATCAGCCCGACGATTTCATATCAGAAGTTTGGAGCTTCTGCATGCCAGACGCATACTTCCACCTAAATATCGAATCTTCCGTTCTCTACCATACATCCTCTCTTAAGTTTTCTGATGAATGTACCAGGCACATTCCAAGGCAGAATCAGGCCATGCTCGCATTCCAGAATCCACGGCAAAGCACCCCCTCTCTTTTCCGCAACATTTCCTCGATTACTGCTGCCGGAATCGGGTGTGAAAGAGGCGTCTACACTTAATGTAGGCTCTTTGGATGAAGGCTGTCAAGAACAAGAATGTGGGAGTACTGGGATGAGGGAAAGAGACAGAGGTGTGAAAGAAGTGAGGTTCGTCGGCTCGCCGCAGAACCTGAATCCTTTCACACCATCTGCTTAGTCATTGGCCCGAAGGGCCTATAATTGGCCCGAAGGGCCTATAATAGTCGACTGCTTTTGAAAAAACCGATTAAGGTTTGATTGGCTCACAGCCAAAGTTGAAAAATGTCCGCATTATGTAACTTTCTCTACGTGACCCTCTGCTGGATTTTGTACTACCTCCCGTCTACTCTATCCTACCTAGTCGAATTGTTTTCTATAGTGCCGCTATTACCTTATAAAATAATTAAAACGGGCGCTATGCGCGATCTATATAGATACTACTTTAGAAAAGAACTTTAAAAAAAGGGCCGGGCGGGCTATAGACCCTTCCTACTATCTAACTAAATAGGCGACTAAATAGCCTCTAGACAATTTATCTAACTAAATAGGCGCTACGACTACCGTTACTACTACGCTAGCAAACCCGGCCGTATAATGCTATAGATTGCTATAATATATAGGTAAAAACCGTAGGGCACTAGTAGCGCTAATTACTAGGGTACTTCTACGTAATCTCGTACTAACCTCGAGTTGTTTTATAAAGCGACACGTACGCTTTAGAAAACAAATACACAATGCGTACATGTCTTTAAAGTTCTATCGTCGCTAACCTTATAACGGACTATTACTAATTACTTCCTTTCGTAACGCGGCTAGTAAGGAGTTTATAGCTTATAACGACTATTGTACTATCGATGCCTAACAACGCGCCGCTAAACGTCGCCGTACTAACAATAGTTAGGCAATACCGGTTACGCGTTAAGACGGCTCTAGCCCTAATTAAGAGTTAGCCTTTCTATTACGACTCGTAGTAGTACGCCTACATTTCTTTACTATAGTAGCGCTATTACCTTAGAAAACAATATATATAGTACTAATAAAAATTCTAGGGAAACAATGCCTCTATACGAGTAGAAAGGTAGGCCTCTATAGCCGAGCGACGCTCCGCTCTACTACTACCTAGACGATACGTCCCTTCCTACTACGATCGCCATATCCTTCCTCGCCCTCTGCCGCCTCTCCCTCCGCCGCCGGATCTACCGCCGCCGGATCTACTACCGCCGGATCTACTACCTTAAGAGCTAGATAAGGAGATAGTAGCGTTACGTACTACTAGACTACTACTTATAGTACGCCTACGTAAAGAGGAGCGAGCGCGTGTCGCTATAGAGCGTACGGCTAGACGTACGGAGAGGGCGGCGCTAGCTACTTAACAAAGGTTAGCTATAGTAGAATCGTTAGATATAATATATAATAAACTACATAAAAGGGCGCATAGGATTCTACGTACGTACGATGCCGGCACTAATCTACGTAATCCGGCCGTATCGGAGAAAGACTAGGCGAGGATCTTAGGGTAGATAAAGGATGTAGATACTAAGCGGATAAACTTCTGCCCTCGATGTAAGGAGCGATAGTTTAATATAAAGGTACGGATTTCTTTTCTAAGCCGTATACGCCACTTTAGAACGAAATTAACGCGCTCTAGATTACGCCCTCCGGCATTTGCTAACGATATAAAACTACGGATTTACGTAGGCCTAACGAGCCCTATTTAATATTAATAGAGAACAACTTAGATCCTAGCTCTGTTCCTATATAGTTGCCGGTGCTAGAAGATATCGAGTAACTACTAATCGCTCTAGTCTATATTAGTATATATATAGTCTACGTCGA
>JYJE01004283.1:0-14857 GCA_000983655.1 Zymoseptoria brevis | reverse complement strand
AGGAGCCTACTAATAGCATTCTAAGCTCGCTTCGTTAATAAGGCGTTCCTTACTATTACTAATAATAGTAGATAGCGGTATTAGCTACTTCTAAGCTATTCTAAGTTAATTGCCGCCCTTAGAAGTAGTTTCTTATTAATACCTATTAATTGTTCTTATCTAAGCGACGCTTCTTATTAGCTAGTGAACTTACTGTCTCATTTAATAGTAGTAGTAGTAGTAGAGGTATATAGCCCCTCTCGGTAAAGCTAGCTAATAAACTTTATACGGATTTTATAACACTACTACTATTTTATACGAGCGCTTTCTTCATCGCGTCTAACTAAACCGAATGTGCTCTTCAATATGGCCTACTCAGAATGTTAATAGCACGTGTGGTTGTTGAGCAATGTGGTAGTGTTGTTGCAATACAGCGATAAGGGGGGAGTGCCAAGGCGCTACCAAACACGGGGCAATCCAACAACCTCCTTGCACACGTTATTCCAACCCTTTCACAACTTTACCACCGCCAACGCAACATTCAACATCATTTTGCCCTCGTGTTCCTCATCATGCCATTGATTGTCAGCAGGCACTGCTCTGCCAATAAACATCGTTGTTAGCAATCCTCTCTCCGAACCCTGATCCAGGTTCAGATCCAGGTTCGGAAACTATAATCTCAAGACACACAAGCGCTGACTGCCACCCACAACTTCAGTGCCGACTGATCCCCATAGAACCCAGAGTGACCCGAGCTAATAAATCCACCCTCCATCGCAGTGTCCCACCACCAAAGGAATCGCAATGGCTCTTCGGATTCCCAGGCTTACCGGGCTAGGGGCACAGCATGTCATTTCCCCGGCATCAGTCGATGTCTAGGGTCGGAATGTCCCCTACAACTCCTGGACCAAAAATACCGGGCTAGGGGCACAGCATGTCATTTCCCCGGCATCATTCGATGTCTAGGGTCGGAATGTCCCCTACAACTCCTGGACCAAAAAGAAGAATCAGTTCCGGCTTACACTTTGGGACTATTCCTCGCAGAGTGAGGATTGTCAACTCGGACAAGGTAGTTGATGCAAAGCTCACACGATCTGGCGATAGGACGCCTTTGATTCGACAAAGGCCCATGTATGCAGGTCTTTGTGCTGCGGACGCCGTCCGAGTGAATATTCCTGTATGCAGTCCACAGGCTGTAGATAACCCTGGTCAGGCTGTCTCGCGCAGACAGGAATCGCGCCGGAGATCTTCCACCGGTATTCGGACATCCTTGCTGCGTGTAAATAATAATTCCGAGATTGGGCAAGCATCATACTGACCCCCGCAAAAGTCAAGTCGATGGTGCGATACGCTGTTCCTGGAGGGGACCTGTCTAGACCGGCCCAGCTACATCTTATATGTGGTCGACTCTGCCCCCTTCGTTGGGTAGCTCTTCGCCGTCTTTTCCGTCTGTCGTTTGATTCATCGTCTCTTTGACAATGTTCTTTGTTCATCAGGCGCTCAGCGCGCTGACGTTCCTCGCCACATTCGTTTCTGGTGCCCCATCCTCTGGTCTTCTCGGTCTCGGCGTTGGCGCAGACGTCGACATAGACCTCAACATACAAGTTCTGGCCGAGCTTGGGGTCGCTATTACCGAAAATGTGACCCCACTCACCCCTCTGGCGGGCTTCAATATCGACGCCACCCTCGACATCGGAATTCTCTTCGGGAGGGGAGGATATGGAACTCTGCACAACGTGGCTCACGGTGCGAGATACACCATCACCATTGATATCGATGGCAAACCCTATCCGGTTCAATTCGACACCGGCAGTGCCGATTTGTGGTTGTTCAGGGCGAATTTCACATGCGAAGACGAGAATTACACAGTGACAGATCCATCCAATTGCTATCATGCAGGCTCTGGCCCCGCTGGGTTCTCTCAAGGAACCATTGACGACGAGATATATGAGATCACATATGGCGACGGATCGGCTATCAATGGCACATTCGGCTACGGCACTGTCTCTTATGGCGGAATCACCGTACAAAAACAGCAGTATGCACTGGCCGACAGGGCTTATTGGCCTAACGGCGTCAATTTTACCTCTGGTATTATGGGCTTCGGGATCCCGTCCCTCACTGAGGCTTACTATACAGACGGAACGAGAAACAACTACAGCGCCGTTCTGTACAACTCCTGGCCAGCTCAAGCTATTGAAGACGGCCTTCTGGTTCCTTCACAATTTACTGTCGGTCTGTTCAGACGTGGCCTCAACGACACAGAGAATGCTTATGGTGGCTTCGTAGCGCTGGGAGGAACGCCTCCACCAGCCGATTTTCCGTACACTGGAGTGTGGGCAACGACTCCAATGATCAAGGTCGCTCACCCGACGTATGACATACCGCTACGATACGACTTCTACAACCTCCAACCCGATGGGTTCACGGTGAACGGCAATTTCTTCGAGTGGGTGTCACCAATCCAGAACGACACTGGCCTTCAGGCGCCTACCATAGTGGACAGTGGAACGACCATAAGCCGGGTGCCCTCGTACGTTAGCGCGGCCATTGCTCAGGCTTTCGAGCCTCCTGCTCATATCGACCACGACTTTATGGACTGGTATCTTGCGCCGTGCAACTCTACTGTGCCCGAGGTCTCCTTTCGCATCGGTGGACAAGACTTTGCAATCACTCCTCGCGATATCCTGCTCGACGGCGAGTTGGGTGAGGTAGATGATGGTGAATCATGCCTATTGGGCTTTCAGCCCAATCCACATCCAGATGAGTCGGATGATCCGAGCTACCCGAACATACCCGTCTTCGGCATGACTTTCATGAGAAACGTCGTGGTCGTGCATGATCTTGAAAACTATCGACTCATCTTTGGAGGTGTTCACTTTGACTGAAGTGTGGGATGGGTCGTGATCGTTAGTTACCCTGGCGGACACGCGTTCAATTCATCGAGCGCGGTCCTTCTGTTGTCTCGCCACCTTGACGGACAAGTTATCCTTGAATTCTTTCATTTATGATACTGTATGTAGAGTAACTTGAATCCAAAACCACGCTGTTTTCGATGGTTCAGCTTGTTTTGAGCGTGAGCGTAAGTGTTGGTGAAATGAGTGCTGCGCAGGAGCAGTGTTGTTCGATCTGGCAGGTGCCTGCCAGACCTGCGTTGCTTACACACACACTGCACTTACCTTCTCAGAAAGATGATACTGGTAAACAACGACTACGCATCGAACTCAATGATCAAGACAGTCCTGCTACAGAGCCTACCAGAAGACTACCAATCTACTGTGCTTGCCTTGAAACGTCGGGCCTCTCGGATATATCCTTCGACGACCTAGTGCAGCGACTAAAGAAGGTCAAATCGAGACTCCAGACCCGGAAAGAGCTGGAAACTGAGAACCTGCCCAGAGCGGTTGAGCAGCGCTACAACCGGATCGACAAGTGTTGAGATGACCCACACAACGGATATAAAGCCGTAATATCAGAGTTCAGACACTCGCCTGAACCATCTCTTTTCTCAGTCTCAACAACCAGCGGATCTGGAAGGACAAGAAGAACAAGAAGGACAGTGGAATGTTATCATTGCCATAAGAAGGGTCGTTTTAAGAGAGACTGCGGAATTCTGAACGGTGATCCTGGGAAGAAGGATCAACAGCCAGCCGACCGGCCAACAGAACATGTAAGCGCTGCATAGGGAGCGCATTATCGAGCTGCTTTCACTTATCAAAAGGTGCGTGGCCATCCAGAACACCGAGAATGGATTCTGGATTCTGGATGCACTCGTCATATGATATCCGATCTACGGCACTTCATCGACTACAAGAAGGAGACCGGCAGTGTGAAACTAGCCGACGGCAAGACCCTTCATGTGAAGGGCAAAGGGATCGTGAAAATGTGTATCCAGCGGAAACAGACACCAATCACGGATGTCATTCACGTTCCACACATTGGATTCAAGCTACTGTCAATGGGATAGCTGACAGCACGAGGCATGATATGCGAGTTCAATAGAAAAACACAGCGACGCTCATTCGAGGACACGCGCATGCCCTACACGCTATCGAGCAAGAAACCAGGAGGAGATGAGACTGCAACGAATACAGACCAAGAGCCGTCGTCGGAGCTATGGTACCAGCAACTTGGCAACTCAGGAGAATGAAAGACAGAGCTTAACGACTTGAACAGATCGTTAAGGAGCTCCTACACAAGGCTTGAAGTCTGTACCAAATTGCGAGACATGCCAGAAGACGAAAAGCACGCAGACCAGAAACCGAGTACCCGCTGCAAAGGCGACAAGACGACACTGGAACGGGTGCATATCGACTATTGGGGACCATACCAGCAGCCAACGATTTATGCTTACGGTTACAGACGACTTTACACGGAAGTCGTGGATCTATCTGACTGCGGAACGCAAAGAGGTATATGTTGTGTGTTCCGACACTGGCAGGCCAGCGTAGAGCTTGAAGGCGGCCACAAGCTGAAGGCGGTACGCATAGACAATGCACCGGAAATTTTCAAGCTTGGGAGAGGCTTCAAGAGCACAGGAGTGAGGATCGAGCCTACGGCTGCCTACATACACACCATCGCAGAATGGTGCAGCAGAGCGATCACACCGGACACGGATTACGAAGGCACGAGCACTGCTTGCAGCCGCAAAACTACCAGACCGGCTGTGGGGCGAGGCGGTAAACACAGTAATGACGTTCGAATCTTCACAAGGGGAATGATGACTTCTTGCATCACACCACGCCATCCTCCTCAATCTACACCTTCGCCTCCGCAGTCCCCTTCTTATACCTCTCCACCGCCCTCGCCTTACTCTCCCCATACTCCACATGCGGCTTCGGATACCCCAATTTCTCAAACTCCCCCTTACCCAACCTCTCGTGCGGAGCAAACACCGCTTTCCCCTTCACATTCTTCAACTCCGGCACCCATCTCCGAATATACTCCCCATCAGGATCACACTTCTCCGCCTGAGACACGGGATTGAAAATCGTATAACTCGGCTGCCAGCCATTCGTATTATTACTCAAGTCCCAGTCGACGAGATGCTCTGCGAAATATCGTTCTCCCCGGCGGTAGTCGATCAGCAGGTTCGCGGAAAGGTAGGACGACGTATTCATCCTCGCGCGGTTGTGCATCCACTTCTCCGCTCGCAACTGGCGCATTCCCGCGTCTACGAAAGGAACGCCGGTCGTGCCTTCACACCATTTTTTCCAGCCTTCTTCGTCGTCTTCCCATTCTACATTGTCGAATTTCAAATTCACCGGGAGATTCATCGAGGTGTGCGGCGTGGCGCAGGTGGTGTGGCGGTAGAACTCCCGGAACACGAGTTCGCGCACCCATGCCGCGGGTCCTTGAGGGAGAGAGGGGACTTTTTTCCCACCGGCGGTTTTGTGCTTGAGACAGGCTTTCATGACCTCGCGGATGGAAATGAGGCCGGAAGCGAAGTACGGACTCAGCCGGGACGAAGGATCAAGAGCCGGAGTCGATCGATCCCCAGCATACGTGTCGACTTTCTGGTCGAGGAAGAGGGATAGTCTCTTCATGCCTGCGTCGTGTCCAGCCGGCCATAATTTGCGAACACGATCCCGCTCCTGGTCGTCTGCGAATTGCTTATTCTCCGGCGCCGTGGGAATACTGCCCCCGAACAATCCCTTCAACTCCTCTTTCGCCTGCGGCCCATTCCCCTCCGGACTCGCCACCGTATCCAACAACCCGGGATCCTCCCCGACCTCCCCCAACCACGCCCGATGATACGGCGTAAACACCTTATGCGGCGTGCCCGCTCCCGTACACAGCGCCAACGGCTCGACGACCGTCTGGTCATGCAGGACTTCCAATCCCACCCCGTCGTCCTTTTTCTTGACGAAATCAATATCTCGCCTCAATTCATCGACTTCGTATTCCATGTTGGCGTAGACGTGGGATATGTCGTACTTCTTGACGAACTCGAGGACTCGGGTTGTTTTATCTTTCCTCCCCTCAGCTACTAAGATGACTAGAGGAATATTCTTGTCCTCCATTTCCTTTTGCAGGAGTTTGAGCGTTTCGAGTATCAAATCCACCCGTGCGGGTGAGGTGCCATGCCACTCCATGTCCTTTGGCGAGTGTAAGTAACATGTAATCAAGTTCCCATTCCCTTCTTTGACCTTCTCCGCGGCCGCAGCAAGGGCGCGGTTGTCTTGATGTCGGAGATCTTTCGAGCGGAACCAGTGCAGGACATTGCGAGGTTTGTCATCGGAGGAAGACTTCTTGAGGAGAGTGGTGAGTTGGTTGAAAGGCGTGTCGGCATCGATGCGATTGGCGACTTGGATGGTAGGATGCCGGAGAGGGTCGTTGGATGTGTTGTGTTTGCCGATTTTGCCGGCAGGCGCATCGTAGATTGCGTCGGCGCTGGGAGAGCGGGCGTGTTTTTGGGGAGGCATTGTGGAGGTGGGTCTGGAGAGTGAGTGTCGTAGAAGAGGTATGGTGGTGGAGGATGGTACAGGTCGGATTGAGCGTGTCAGGAAAGTATAGCGGATTACTGGAGGCATGTATTGGGAAGCATTGTAGTTGCTACAGAAGACGAGTATGGACTGGCTTTCCTCCTGCATCATCATTGATCTGGCATTGTGAAGACGATCGCGCTAAGATCGAGATCCAGATCGGCCTCAGATCTGCTGTGACATCATTGGCTTGTGCTGAGCCCGACGTGTCGGTTTCGCGTTTCGATGAGGTACCGTATGCTCGACATGTTGGCTTCGTCTTTCGCCATTCGGATGAGACTGCACCGATCTCAGATCCATTCTCCCCTTCCGCTCATCTTCACTCAATCCTACCACCTCCCTCTCGATCTCGCGCCGATCGGAACCGCAACCCCAGCAGCTCGACCATCCGCCCTACACTCCGCGCCCCTCGTCTTCACGGGCGACAATCCCGGCGCCTCAAAGAAACTGTCATTCCCATGCCCACTGCGATCGACAGCCCATTCAGGCGCCTGCTTCCAGTGACACCAGTAGTCCCTCCGCCTCTCCGGTGGACCATCCACGTAGCCGAGGAGATTCTCGTACACGGGAATGAGGAGGCGGGTGAGGAAGTCGTCTTTCGTGGTAGGTGTGGGCTGGGTAGTTGTCGAGGGTGTGAAAGTTTGGGTGCTGACTCCGCCTTGACACGCGGTTGAGGGAGACGGCTGGCTGGGATTGGCGATGCGGTAGAGCTTCTCCTTCTCTTGCATCGCAGGCGGAGAAGTGGCGGGCACAGCGGAGAGAGCTTTGATGCTTTGATAGTATGACTCTTGGCGAGCGAATTTGTTGCCGGAGGTCCACCAGTCGCGGAGTTCCTCCTCGGGGGTCATGTTCACCGCTGGTTTGACAAACGGCCAGCACGCTCGAGGATCGGCGTTGAAGCCATGGGACTCTGATATGAAGCGACGCGCCAGTGGAATGCGATTTGAATGGTCGTAGTCGGGCGTACTGTCGGCGAAAATGTCCTCCTTATCAGCAACGGCTTGAGGAGTGAGTTGAGAGTCGATCCATCCAATCGGCAGGTCGGAAGCGGAGAATTGTCGGAGTGGAGTGACAGCTGAGTTCTCCGCTGGACGGTGACGAGCGAGAATGCTGTTCAACTGCGCAGCCTTTCCACCGCCATGAGTTTGACGTGATGGCGTCTGGTAGACATTCTCATCACCGCTGTCGTCCGCCTGGAAAGGATCATGCATGAAACCGCGGCGTGCAGAGCCTCCTGACATGCCGATCAGATTGTCCCGACTTTGACTGCGTGAGACCGCACGATCGCTAATCGCGAAGAGTTTCTCACGCATGTTCTCGCGGTGCAGCAGGATGGGGTTGGAATGAGACACATCGTTTGACACGATGGAAAGATTTCTGCGTTCGGCAGCAGTAGGTCCAGTACCCGCCACTCGTGGAGGTTCAAAGTCGTACGGCAGCGCGTTCCGGCGAGTAGAGCGTGGTGGAGAATTCTCGGCTGGGAACTTGTAGGGCATAGGCAGTGGCTCCTTGAAGGGAAAACGTGCGGAGCCGCCGGGATGATGAAGACCACAGCTACCAGCCGGTGCAGGTGATGGCTTCCTCGCCGGCCCAGCGACTGTGCCACCGCGATATTCAGGACCAGAATTGTTGTAGAGATCGGCGTATGAAGCCGCAGGAATGTTGAATGGATCCTCAATCTTGGGAGCGACAGCTCGAGTCGGGGCAGCTGGGTAGTACGACGCCATGTCGATTTTCGCTGCTTGCTGCCGAGGCGGGCTTGTGTAGTACGAGGAGTAGTCCGATTCGGCAGTCATCCTCGGAACGGCCACCGGATAGTAGGAGTCCATGTTGGGTGCTTGAGTGTGCGCCAGGAGTTCCTGATAGCTGGATGCCTTGAGAGCAGAGACACTCGGCTGGAAAGGAGGTGCTGACGCTTGAACACGAGATGTTGACTTGACCACCGGTGGTGAGATCTTCGCAGGTTCCTTGCTGATGATCGGTGGGGATGGCTTTTTGACGGGCTCCGGCAACAGCTGCTTGATCTCGGTCTGTCCAAACTCCAGGTCGCCCATGTAAGCCTCTCGCTGCTTGGCAATGGTACGAAAGTATGCCAATGTGTTTTGCTGCATCTTCTGATAGGCGGTCTCTCCTTTGAGTTGATCACCCGCCAGCTGACCTTCAATCTTCTTGCGGATGTTGGAGAAGTGACCCAGATTGTCCCACACATTGCTCGTGTTCGACCAGATATGAGCAGAGACATCACCGTTGGGGTGTTGAATGAACTGAACTTGACCTTCGCGGTGTCCGACGAAGCTGTTGAGAAAGTCGATACCAGGCAAGACGATTGCGAAGACCTTTAGGATCTCCTTCTGATCGACGGTAGCTTCGACGGTCGTCTGCTTCTCCTCCGGCTTCTCCTCGTAAGCTCCCAACTCGCTTACGATTCTACGGTTGCCACGGCGTGCAATGATTTGGAAGCCTGCATCATCGATGGTGGCGCCATCCGAACGCTCGATGGCTTTCGGATCGGATGCCGTGGTGCTGGCGGTGTGCTGAGAGAGGCTGGAGTATGGACGAGCGGGGAGATTGCCATCGTGGGAGGTGTGGTATGTGTTGATGCGCACCTCCGAGACCGGTACTCCACCATCGCTCGGATCGCGCTCACGGCTGGAATTGCTGGAAGGGTCGAGGTTGTGTTGAGCCGGCTTGCCCTTTGCGCGGGAAACTGGGCGAGCGCGGTCGCTGATGGGTGGATGAACAATGGTAGGATCGGCTTGCTGGATACGCTCGTTCTGTCGGCGAAGTCTTGCCTCTGCGAGGGAGAGTACGTTTGGTGTTGGCGCAACCATGTCGATCGGGTTGCTGAGCATTGAGTGGTGATGATGATCCGTGGAGTCGACGTCAGTCCGAGAAGAAGCGGCGCTGTTTGGGCGGTGGGAGTTGCGGGAGGCAGTCGGTGGTTGAAGAGAGTGTTCGGAGCGGAGATCTGGAACGGATGGAGTGCCGACGGGGAGACGACTGCCGGCGAGTGAAGTGACGGCACCTTTCTGTCGGAAGCCGCGGCGTGTCGGCATCTGCGTGGAAGTGAAGGCGAGAGCAGGCGAGATGGTACGAGTGAAGTTTGATGGAACGGGTGAGCGACTGGACAATGAACGGACAGTGAAGGGTGATGGAGTGTGTGAGATGTTGTCTTGATTGGCGAGGAGATGGTTCGTGAAGATGAGGTTGCTGGCGAAGCTAAGACGAGGACATAGAGGGGCAGAGGAGCGGAGCGGAGCGGAGCGGAGCGGGATCTTGCAGAGAACGGGTAGGCGCGACAACGACAACGACGAGGCGAATCGGACTTGGCTCATGCAGTAGTAGAATATGAGAATTGCATGAACATACCTGAGGTGAGTGACATGTCTGCGAGATATGCATCACCTGGAGTCCGTCCTGCACATATCGCTGTCCCGACTCCGCCCAGCAAACACACCAGACGACCTCACCGTCGCGTCTCCGGCACAGTACATCAACAGCAGCTTCATTCACATGGAGACATTGCGCAGAAAACGCTGCCTTTCTTCCACCTCTTCTCCCACCGAAAGAGCATTTCTGCTGTCTTGACCGTTCCTCATGTCCTCTTCTATCAATATCAATATCGATATCAACAGCGCCATCCAGACCCTGCATCAAGACTCCGGACATCTCTCATCATAGTGGCGTGCGACCTTTGACCTGCCGCCTCTTCACGCCCGTGTGTAGTGAGGAAGAAGAACAAGACGCATTGAGGAAAACACGACCATATCTTCCACACACACACACACACAGCATGACCAGACATACGCGCAGTCATGCCTAGTTCTATCGCTTCCGCTATCTTCTCCGCTCGGTAGAGGTACCCCGGATACATGGATGCGGAGAAGACGACGACGAAGCCCAGGGCAACCCAATCACGCCGTCCATATTGCTTCTGACCCATCAACATAGACCTGTACCAGAATTCAAACTATTGTCCCCACCCCTCTGTCTCTGTATACCACTTTGCATCTTCCACCTCATCGTCATCATGTCGTCCAAAGGGAGAGTCTCCGTCGAAGAGGTCAGCAAGCACTCCACAGCGGAAGACTGCTGGGTCGTGGTCAATGGCAAAGTCTACAATCTAACAACCTTTGCTCCCGAACATCCTGGAGGAGCACATGGTATGAACTCTCCTCCACCCCGTAGACACAATAACCTGACATGACATCCTCCAAGTGATAACAAAATGGGCCGGCAAAGACGGCTCCCAAGTCTACAACACCTACCACTCCGCCACCCTCATCGACTCCACCCTCGACCCCTCCCAAAAGAAAGGCTCCCTCGACCCATCCACCGTCACACCCGAATGGACCGCTGCCCCCTCAGCACCCGCCTCCGCACAACCGAAACCCTCCTCAATCCCACCTCTAACCTCCATCGTCTCCCTCCCCGACCTCCTCACCACCTTTGGCCATATCACCACCCCCAAATCCTGGGCCTACACCTCCTCCGCTTCCAACGACCTGCTAACCCACCACGCCAACCTCTCATCCTGGTCTCGCCTCCTCTTCCGCCCACGTATCCTCCGTCCCGTGCGTAGCATCTCCACCTCCACCACCGCCTTGGGTGCAAACCTACACATGCCCGTCTGGATCTGTCCCATGGGAATCGCCAAAACCGCCGGTCCAGAAGGCGAAGCCGCTCTTGGAGGTGGCGCGGCAGACGCGGGTATCGTGCACTGCATGGCGTCGACGACCTCCTCCATGAGCGTGTCCGAAATGCTCGACGCCGTGCCGAAGGGATGGCCATACTTCGCACAAGTCTACATCAACCGTGACCGCACCAAAACTGAGATCGTCCTCCGCGAACTGGAACGCACTCCACAAGTCAAAGCGATCTTCATCACCGTCGACCTCGCCGTGGTTTCCAAACGTGAAGCCGACGAGAAACTCACCATCGCCGAAGCGCTCGCTGAAGGTGGTAAACCCGCCGGCGGACTCGCTCGCAGTACGGGCAGTTTCATCGACTGGGAGTTTAGCTGGAAAGACTTTTTCTGGCTGCGACGACATACGTCGAAACCGCTGGTGATGAAAGGCGTGCAATCTGCTGCGGATGCGGTGCTGGCGATGGAGATGGGGTGTAAGGGTATTGTAGTTTCGAATCATGGAGGGAGAGCGCTGGATGGGGCGCCGAGTACGGTTGGTGTACTGTTAGAACTGAGGAGGGACTGCCCGGAGGTGTTTGAGAGGATGGAGGTTTTGGTTGATGGTGGGGTGAGGAGAGGGAGTGATGTTGTTAAAGCGGTGTTGCTGGGTGCAAAGGCGGTGGGTGTGGGGAGGCCGTTTCAGGCGGCGGTGGCGTGGGGGAGGGAGGGGGTTGGGTATGCTGCTGGAAGTAAGTCCTTCCTCCTTCCCTGCGGTGATGACTCGTGACGGTTGTGCTGACGATGTGGTAGTCCTGCAAGATGAGATTGAAACGGCGATGCGACTCTGCGGAATCACGGATCTGGATGCCGCGAGGGGAGACCTGTCTTATCTGAATTACACGGCGCTGCTGCAGGATTTACCCCCAAGGCCAGCTACAAGAGGCTGGTTTGGTTGGGGTGGGAAGGACTTTGGAAAGAGACAGACGAAGTTGTGAGGAGCGACGGACTACGTTGCGAGAAGAATGATGACTACGAATGGCGATGGACGAAATTGCAGGCAAAAGCCGTGTTTTGAAGAAGCGAGTTTTTGATTATCCTGTACATCCGCGCGAGCGGCCGCTTTTCTCCCTGAATCTGATAAGCAAGCGACACGCACCGAGCAAAGGCCAATGCTTTTTGCTCCTTCGAGCTCCATCGCAGAAGAAAAGCGAGCAAACCACGCTCCCGGAGCAAAATCACGACCGTGTGCGCCGCCGCCATCATCTCAAATCCGGTCGAACCAAATCGCGATTTCATCTCTTTCAAAAATCCTCACGCCTCGTCCACCCACTTCTTCCCCGTGATCTTCTCATACGCTTCCCGATACTTCGCCCCCGTCTCCCTCACCACCTCCTCCGGCATCGCAACCCCCTGCTTGCCCTTCAACCCCTCCCTCGTCAACCAATCCCGCAAATACTGCTTATCATACGACTTCTGCCCCTTCCCAACCTCATAATCCGCCGCGGGCCACAACCTCGAACTATCAGGAGTGAGAACCTCGTCGATCAGCACCAACTCATTCGTCTCGGGATCAAGTCCAAACTCAAACTTCGTATCGGCGATGATCACCCCCGACTTCAACGCGTGCTCGTGCGCCATCGAGTAGACTCCGAGCGAGAGTGCCTCCATCCGAGAAGCGACGTCTTCGCCGACGATTTCCACCGCCCTCGCCCGAGAGATGTTCTCATCATGATCCCCCTGCTCGGCTTTCGTCGAGGGCGTCCAAATCGGCTTCTCCAATTTCTGCGCCTCCCGCAGACCTTGGGGCATCGGCATCCCGTGCACGGTTCCAGAGTTCTGATACTCGGACCACGCGCTGCCGGTGATGTAGCCGCGCACGATGGACTCGAGGGGGAGCACGGGGGTGCGGCGCACGAGCATGGAGCGGGTGGAGAGGGGGGTGGGGAGGGAGAGGGTTGGGGGAAGAGAGGTGGAGATGAGGTGCGTGCGGAGGGTGGGGAAGTGTTGGGTGATGAGGGCGAACCAGTGGGCGGAGAGTTGGGTTAGGAGCGCGCCTTTGGAGGGAATGCCGTTGTCGAGGATGACATCGTAGGCGGAGATGCGGTCGGTTGCGACGAAGAGGAGGGTGGAAGAGTCGACTTCGAAGATTTCTCGGACTTTGCCGGAGGCGATGTGTTTGAGTTGGGGGACTTTGATCTTGGTGATGGCGGTGGCCATTGTTGGGGGGATGTGACTTGGTGGAGTCGAAGATTTTTCTGGAGGATCTTGTCTTGCGCTATGCGGTGTTTGATCGATCTTGTGTCAAGTCCGGTCTCGGACTGCCTAGTAGGATGGTTTTCAACGAGAAGCGGATGTCTCAGAGAGTATCTATGTTTCGTCCGGAGATGTATATATAGTAGTGGTAAGAAAAGAGGTCTTCTCGAGATCAACGTACGTGAATTCAGGCGTGATCAGATATTCACGCAAAAAGAAAGTCATTCACCTACAATGCCAGATCGACAAGGGTCTTACAGTCACATGTCGAAAGTCTTGTGCCGGCGATGTGATATTCGACGTGTTTAAGGCATCGACACTCCCACGTGGAGCTAATGAAAGTCGGACAGTACAACGGCACGAATGAAGGTCCTGTTTGTCGCTATATTCGTTGAAAGAATCCAGCAAGCAGTCCTCTTAGATCGTATCGAACAGCCATGCTTGCTTCGATGCGGCCATGCCTTTGACCGTACGCCTCATCCTCGACCATTGTACATACATTGCGTACAGTAGGAGCACTCACTGTAAACGGCGCTCAAGCTTCCTCAGCTCGCCGCAATCACTTCCTCCTCGGCCTCAAGTCTCAATCTCTCCCTAACCCTCATCAACACCTTCCCCAACAAATTCTCCCCCCACTTTCCCCTCTCCACCCTCCCCGCCTCCTCCTCCCTATACCCAATTCCCCAAACCCGATCAAACGGACTCGCCTCCGCCAAATCCCTCTCCCCCGTCCCCAACAACAATCCCCTCAACGCCACAGCCTCCCTCCTCTCCTCCATTCCAATCCCAGCCACGTCCGTCGCCTGCCCAAACTTCAACATATTCCCCTTCTCCACAATACCCTCCCTCTCCCTCTGCCAAACAACCTCGTCGAAACCCGAGACTTGAGAGCCGAGACCTTTCTGTTTGCGAGGAGAAGTGGACTTGAGGATCAGCGCTGCGGTGGAGGTGTCGGAGAAGAGCAGGGCTTTGTGGCACATCATCCACTGTTCTGCGCTGGTGAAGACTTGGTTGGTTGAGGGTTCGGTGAAGGTGGCGCGGTACCATTGGCAGAGGAAGCCGTTGGGGGCGTCTTCCTTCCAGAAGAAGAGAGTGTCGCCGGAGGATGAGGATTGCGCCTTGGACGACGATGGAGGTGAAGTGGTCGTTTGTGGGGAGTTGGGCAAGAGGGAGGGTTTCTTGGGTTTGCGGCGGGTGGACTCGGGCTCGGGTGCCGACTTGGGCTTTGAATTCTTCTTGGGAGCCATGATTGAACAGACGGTAGCGGTGATGAGCAGATTCTTGGATTGTTCGATGTGGTGAGAGCTTTTGTTGTTGTATTGCGTTGTGGCTGAGGGTCGGGAGTGATGTGTGGAGGTGTAAAAGTACGGCTGCTCAGGACGCATTTATATTTTCGAACAGCAAAGCTTTGTCCATCGTCGAAGAACAATGGCAAAGGTGTTATGATTGGACTCAAGCTGAGTGGAAGAAGACCTCTGATTAGCAGGTATATATTGTTATGCAGAGAGAATCT
>JYJE01004275.1:0-118267 GCA_000983655.1 Zymoseptoria brevis | reverse complement strand
AGGAGCCCTGCCGTCTACCGTAGAAGTTGCGGAAAAGTTCCCGATCGGGCTTAGCGTAAAGCCCGGAAGTAGAGCTATATCAACACTTCATCTTTTGCTTTATTTATTAGTGGTAGAAAGGGTAGATTGGTGAAGGGGCTCGAGTGTTCGTTTCTCCTTCTATTGACTACCTCCTTTGGCGTCCTTAGTTCGAGGCGATCCGGAGAGCCCTTTCACCGAGGCTACTAGCGTCAGTGAGACTTCATCTTTTTGGTGTTGCTTTTTGGTCGGAAAACTTCCTTTTTTGGCTTAGCGTGAAATTTCGCTTAGTCACCCAGTATCCGAGTGTTCTTTCCGACTGTACTCCCCCGAGACATTTGGTGGTGCACCTGTGCACCATCGGATTGGAAGATGTGATTTGCATTTGATGTTTTTGGTATGTGGGGTTTTGTGAATGAGATGGTCAATCAAACTCATGTGTTGTGAGGAGGATGGTGAGTCCGGAATGCGGCGATCCGAGGTCGTTGATATCGTAGTTTCCGTGCATTTCTGCTTTGCTTGTGTGGAGCGATGTGGTTTGTTAGCATGTGATCGAAGCGGTACCTCCAGTGCATCTTATCCTGCACACTGCAACGGCAAAGGGAGGAAACGGACGTCACTCCTGATGATCGGTCTTTGCTCGACGGTGACAAGACTCTTGTTAGAATAGAGATTTTACAATACGAGAAGATAACCGACGCCAGCACGGCAGAACAATGGGTGTAAGGGACACCGTGGCGCAGTGCAGGGTGGTGATGGAATCAAATGCCGTTGCGGTCGTAGTGAGATGTGCTAGGGTGGTACTTGGAGACGTAGAACTACTTCTGATGGACGAGGGCGAGGACTAACTGGAAGTTCCAGAAGGTCAATCTTTGTTGTTTACGACGGACTGGAAGACTTCCTTTCACCCATTCGAGTTAAGATTGCTGGGAGCTGGCAGCTAATAAAAGGTTCTATATTGTCCATAAGTAGCGTCCAGACCGGTATGCTTGAGGATATCATGCCGGTCCCTAGGTCGAAGTTTGGTGGGGCGCATTTTCCCATGCAACCCTGCCTCTGCCCGCCGTTCGCCCTCTTGAACTCTCCCTTGGACATTTCTTTCTCATCCCAACCCTTTCTCATGTTCACCATCATTTGCCGATTTTGAGTCTGTTCAGATCTTCCGTTAGCCACGGCGACCTTACGGTCAGGCCTGTAGCGCTGCGTCCCAAGTCGTCCGTCCTTCCTTCCCTTCTCCATCGCGAGTGATCCTCGACCGCGCCATGGACGATTGAACAACGAGTCCCTCGTGAGCATCCTTGAACCTAGCCGACCTGCCTTCTGGGCGTCCTTCTGGAACAGACCCCTTCCTGACCACCCCGGCTGGCGTACCGGACTATATCATTCTGCACCGGCGTTTGAGCACAACCAACTACTCGAGGCTTGAGAGACAAAGGTCCCGCTCAAAAGTCGCGCAAACTCCACTTTGTCCCTCTCCGCACGTGCCCACATACAATCACCCGGAATGGTTATCAAGGAAGACGGCACCAAATGGGCATGCCAGTCATGCCTCAAAGGTCACCGTGTGAGTGGTTGCACTCATACTGGTAAGACTGCCGCGTCAAAACTCACCGACCGCGTCCTGTACTGACCGTGTCTCTTCCCAGACCGCGAACTCACCCTGGTTCCGAAGAAGGGAAGGCCGGTCACTCAATGCCACCACTGTCGTCTCGAACGAAAGAAGCGATCGGCCCATGTGAAGTGCGATTGTGGTGAAGTCGAAAAGCCTCACCACCCGAAAGAGAAATGCATACACTTGCGTGAGGCCGAGGAGCGAGCAAAGGCTGGCTTTCACGACGACCACCATGACGAAAAGGACCCGGCACATTTGGCCGCTGTTGCAGAAGAGCAGGGTTGCTGCTGCCATCATGGAGGCAAATGTACATGTTCTTTCCTCAAGCGGGAGCCCGGTCTCGACGATGGATCGACTCCTCCACATGGTCCAGCCGTGCCCAAACCACGACTCGACAGTACCCGATCCGATGGCTCCATCACTGTCTTTGCCAATGGACATCACAAGCCAGTTCATCGGAAGAACTTTGCGGCCCATGAATGTGGCATGCCTTACAAGATGCCCGCTGCCAGGCACAACTCCGATCAAAGCGTGGCGAGTGTGGCTACCCGGTCTGTGGATAGTCTCGCCCTGAACAACAATCTGGGATACGCCAATTACCAGACCAATATGCCATATCAATCCGATTCGAGACAATCCCACTCCGGCGAGAATTCACCCATGCGACCGCATCGAGCCACACTACCCTCCATGGACTTTTCTGACCTCAGAAATATACAGCCCAGTAACAGCATTGACACGACAGTGAACGACTCGACGGTATTTCCACAGTTTGGTCCTACGTCTAGCGTTGCAGAAAGCTCTTACGATCCATGGTCTGCCTTTCCTTCGGATTCGAGCAACCATGCCAACAGCAACACTTTCGGCGCTTGGCCAAGTGTGTTTGAGAATGGCAATGTTGCTCAGCCGGCGTTGACGGCTGCATCGTCGGGAACACAGTCCGAGGTCGATGAGATCCCCAATATGGACGACTTCTACGGCGCTTCCATGCAGATGCCCATCATCCAAGAGGACACGAATCTTCAACCCGGATTCCTCGACGACTCCAACATCAACCGTCGCAGTCTGCCGCCCGGCTTCTTTGGCAATGTCGACTTCAGCATGCCATCAGGACTGAACATGATTGAAGCTCCTGCTGGCAACGCCATGGAGTCTGGAAGTGGAAAATCGAACTCCGGAGACACTGTGATGGGTTTTGTCGACCCCTGGCAATCCCCCAGGTCGCCTTCAGATGCGACCATGGCACCACGGTCAGCCATGAGTCCCTCTGGCAGACCTCAATCCCAATCCGTTGGCCCAAGCAGCGCACCGGCCGAGGATCTCATCCGGCAACTCTTCCCGGACATCGACGTCGGCAGTCCATTGCTTAGCGTGGGCAATAGTCCCAGCGCAGGCGACCTGGCGCCGTTCAAAAGAGGCGGCGGGCTGTCCTACGCATCTGCGCCAATCGGTTCAAGTGCAATGGACAGCATGTCAGCCTACGCGCCACAGTCGTGGAGCGACGGCTCGTTGAGTGTGCCCAACGATGAATTTCCCAGCTTCAACATGGTTCAAAATTTTGCCAGCACAGAATTTGGAAACGGCTGGCAGTATCAATAACGAATGCATGTATCATGGGTCTAACATTGTCTCATGGCTGAGAGAATACGCATCAGTATGACGGCCTCGATTATGGAAGAGCAGGATCATATCGAGGTGTGAGCGACTTCTGTTGGGCTCATCGGGAGATGATTTGCATGGGAGCGATTTCGGCCGGTAGGCAAGACGTAGATCTGAAATGGGACGACAGTGAACAGACGCACACTTTGAGCTTACATGCTTTGTGTTTCGAGACTCTGAGACGTCGTGATGTCAGGCACCAGCATTGGTGTTGCTGCAAGGTGTTGAAGTTGACGTGTTGCATCATGAACTTGTAAATGTGCTGTCTTTGAGAGCAAGACATCGACTTCGCAACTTGTCCATCTTTCAACGCCCACTCGATCTTTTAGCCATCACAAGTATTCCACACTTATATATATATATACCAGTACGCGTGTCGAACGACTTGGCGGCAAAGACATCTCTTGGACACAACATCCCGATTCGAAGCTGGACGTCATCTTCCAAAATCTTGAGGACGTACGATCCGGAAGGTTTCACGACATACAGCATACTATTCGCACGAAGCATCGACCATGGGACTCCTCACGAACCTCACAAACCTCAAGGACAAAGTCGAAGCCGCAAGGCACTCTGCTACTCCTCAACCTCCACCCGCCGCGCAACCACAAACTCAGCCCAGCTCCTCCCCCAAACCATGTTCCAAGAGAGGTCTATGTTGGCCTCTTGAGAACAACAACAACAACGATCAAGTCTCCGCTTTCACCCGCCCAGGCACAAAAGTCTCATGGCTATGTACATCTCTCCCAGTTCTCCTCCGTCTACACACCGCCTAACCCTACCAGACAACTGGTCACCCAACCCAACCACCTGCTCCCTCGAATGGGTCCCCATGTCCTGGAACACCGCCGACATGTCCTCCCTCCCTGGCAAAGTCACCCAACAATCTGCCACCCACCTTCTCGCCTTCAACGAGCCCGAACTCCCCGACCAATCCAACATCTCCGTCTCCTCCGCCGCCGCCGCCTGGCTCGAACACATCGAACCCATCCGGCGCACCGGCGTGAGGTGCGGTAGTCCAGGAATCTCCTCCGCGGGGCACGCCGTAAAATGGCTGCAGGACTTCGTCTCTGCCATTCGCGCGCAGGGTTCAGATGTGGACTTTTGGTGTATTCACTGGTATGGAGTTGATCTGGGCGGATTCTACGACTACATCTGGTCGACACATCATCAACTCGGACCAGAGAAACCGGTTTGGATCACCGAATTTGCGGCGACGAATTGGAATGAGAGTGAGCCACTGCCCCGAGAGCATGTAGAGAACTTCGCGAGGGAGAGTTGTAAGTATCTCGATACGCTGGATTGGGTGGAGCGGTATTGTTGGTTTGGACCGATGAGGAACACGGGAACGGTGGGGAAGTGGGCGAGGATGTATGATGATGAGGGCAAGTTGACGGCGTTGGGTAAGGCGTATAGAGATCAGTCATGATGACCTAAGGTATGATTGATCTGAACGGAATGATGAATTGCATGATTGGAGCAATGGGTTGCTCAATTTGATTTTGAATCTTGATAATCTAGCCAGGACAGACCTATGTGTTTCTCAAAAACACCCCTTGCCCCAGACTCGTCAGATACCCGTACCTCGTCAACATGGTCGGATCGAACTGACCCTCCTCTCCGTGAGAACTACTACCCACCGCCGCATCCGCCAAACCTAGTAAGCCTCCATCAACACCGAACTGCAACATTTTATCCCTCTTCTTCTTGACCAATTCCCTTACTGCTCCGTCCCAACCCTCACTCTCTAGCTTGCCCGCCAGGCCTCGACCTTCGCCGAGACATTGCGCCAGTTGATCGAGCCCTTTCATCGCTTCACTCCTCGTCTTCGGTACGTCGCAGAGCTCGCAAAGTGTCATGGCTGCTAGAGCGCCGAAGTGGTGGTTCAGCGGCGTGACAGGAGTCAGCCGGCTGTTGAGCACTGTTGCGACTTTGACGGCGTGACCAACGAGTTCTGAGGGCTCAGTGGTCGGACTGAGTCGCTTGATGAGAAGGTGGCAGTGGTGGTAGCTCATGTGTACCAGATTGAGGGATCCCCAGACTGATTCGACGGACTCGCGGAATCGATCGATTTCGCCGGCTAGCGTGAGGTTGAGGAGAGAGGAAGCAGGGTTCGAAGGAGCCATAACGTCTGTCGTTGGCGTTTTGGTTGTCGTGAGGATGGCGGCGAGGTGGCCGATGATGAAGGAGAGGCGAGCGAGGTGGTAAGTTGATTCCCCTAGCAGGATTTGATCTTCCGGGAGGAGGACCACACTGTTTTCGGGGAGTTTGAGGAGGTCCGCGGTGGAAGAGGCGTGCCAGCGGTCGAGAATGAAGAGCACCCACCAGACTCTTCTCGCAAGTCGATCCTCGGAATCGCGGTCGCCTTCCATTACGGAAGTGCTCGTCGATCGGATCGTGTTGATTTCTAGTTGGCCGGCGACACCAGCTGCTCGCCCAAGCCATTCGGCACGACTAGGGCCAGCTTGTCCTCGGATCGTTGCAGGACCGTGATTGTCGCTCTCTAGAGCCATGAGCAGGAGTGTTTGAAGATATACGAGATTCGTTGAGTTCGTGTGACTGCTGGGATTGTCGAACGGATATTTGGCGAGTAGTTCGGCGGTACGCTTCAAGGCCTGGTGGTAGCCTGCATTGGTTTGTAAGGTCGACGTCGGAAACGTTCGCATCAGGCAGTCCAACGCGGCAAGGAATGCTTCTCGTAAAGATGCGGGACATTCAGCTAGCCGCTGTCGTAGGCGATTTTTATTGTTCGCGAGCAGAGGGAATGTCTGGTGTATGATCCGGTAGTACTCGTCAATCACCGCCTCGTCCCAGTCAAAGTTCGTGATCGTCGTGCTGTTCTCCGCTTCGAAGGCCATGCCAACTGTATCGTGTCGGTTCTCACTCCCTGACAACCGCCAGAAGGGCTGGACATTGTGCTGCTGGTGTGTCGGCCCAGGTGTTTGCATATGCGGCGCGTACATGTGCTGCTGCGGCGGCGCATTGCCCACATTCGAATATATCGCCTGCTGTCCTGGATGTAGCCCTTCCGCGACCTCATGCGTTCGCTTGTCACCTATCCGTGGATCCGGCATGATGCGAGGATCGTGTGTATACGCTTGAAGTCCCTCCGCCATCGCCTGTTGCACTTGCTGTATCTCGTACCGATGCTGCTGTTCCAGATGTGGAGGTTGTACCTGCTGTTCTAGGGAGTTTAGACGTTCTGCCAGCTCTTTGATGTAGCCCTTGCTCGGTCCTCGCTTCATCGGCTGTCGACTGAATGTGCACTTTGCTGCCGTCCGAGCACAATTGTTACATGGCATGCTCGGCACCTCATCGACCGCGTCACATCGTATCTTCTTCCGTCTGCACTCATCACAGGCCCGGCTGACTTTCGTTCGCTGCTTGCTCTTGTCCGGTGGTGGAGGCCCGGCATCGGCCGCGCCGGTTGCTTGTGCGTATGCGACGGAGCCGTGAGGGACTTGTGAGGAGGATGCAGCACCGGCAGGAGGATATGGTAATTGTCCTGGCACGGAGCCAAAGTTGCCGAAGCTGCCCATTACGTCCAGGTGTGCCTGCATTTGTGAATCCTCCGACATCCTCCTGTTCGTGTTTTCATCGCCAGGGTCGGGCGACTGGGTATTCCTGCCATTCTGCTGTGGTGTGCGGGATTCGAGGCTTTGTTGTTGGAGATGCTGGTAGAAGGGATGATTGTTCGATGCGGCCGAGGGCGGCGGGTACGCTTCCGGTTGTTGGTCAGACGCGGACATGCCGAGGGAATTCAGCTGCTGAGTAGTAATCCGGACTTTGGTATGGGCGCCATGGAGCGACGTGGTGGTGGTGGTTGTTGGCGAGCACCTCGGTGGGGTGAAGGTGGGAGAGTATAGCTGCCCGCACTGCAGCCATCTGCCCCGGCTCTGCTTGCCTCGCTCGGCTTCGTTCTGGTCCCTCCAGGCGCGATCGTCGTCCTACACGACGACATCTTTCTATGGTTCGCCTGGCACTGAGGACATTTGATGAGAACACATTGTGGTCGATCGTAAAGAAAGGACGTTTTGGATTTCTGTTCACAGACAAGCGATTGTCTGGCGTTCGGCGATAAATTTCTCCGGTCATGGAAGAGGCCTTGGGTGAATAGTAGTTCGAGTCAAGACAAACACACTGCTCCATGAACATGTTATGTACTGCTACTCACATTAGATCACTGGAGCAGGGATTCAAAGTGATCGGTTGTGACCGCTGTGAAGAGACGACCAACACTTCGCACCTGCGAAATGCACTTCGATTTGAGTATCTATCGATCATCTCCATGCTACAGTTCAATCAAACTCTCCTCCTTCACCTGCGGCGCATGTTGCGGCGCGGTAGGGAAGCTCTCCTGGCCATATCCGCCATGAGCGGCCGGAGCTTGCGGCCATTGCTGGGCGGGCTGGGCAGCGGACTGGTGTTGAGCTTGCTGAGGGTAATACTGCTGCTGTTGGACCTGTTGCGGCGCTGGTGCCTGCTGGTGGTGTTGAGGTGCTTGTTGCTGTGGGTAGTGTTGCTGAGTGGGTAATTGTTGGTAAAGCTCGGGACTTGGAGGCGCTTGTTGAGATGTATTTGGAGGCTGCTGCTGTTGCTCGCCGTAGTAGAAGCTGGCTGCAGGGTCCGCTGAGGGTGAGGCGAGTGGTGGGTTCGATGTTTGCGAGGCGTGGCTTGGTGCATATTGAGACGATCGTTGCGAATATTGATGGTTGGAATGCTGGCGTTGAAGTGGAGGTTGATGATCTGATTGATTCTGCGGAGGATATTGCGATAGTGCTTGCTGTGGAGGGTATCCGGGCTGCTGTTGTGCATAGTATGATGCTTCAGGTGGTGGTGCACCATACGAGGAAACGCGCTTGTCGAAAGAAGGATATTGTGCTTGTGCCTGTTGGTAGCCACCGTACGGTGCCTGTTGTTGTGGAGAAACATAGCCATCCATGGGTGGTGCATCGCCGCTATAATAGCTCTCCACTCCTCCGGGGCCATCCGGGGCGGCAGACGGTATATTAGGGTACATGCTCGACCGCGGCTGGGCACCATATCGACTTGAGGTATATGCGCTTGCCATTCTGTCCTCCAGCATTCGGTCGTAGTAGCGAACGACTGTCGCCAGCTTCGAGTGCAAGTCCAGCAATGTGTCATGCTTGCTCATCGTTTCGCCGTATGTCCTGGCCAACTTTGGTCGGAGCGTACCGATACTTTCGTAGAGCTCCTGAATCTGCGGTTCGCGTAAGATTGTTCCCGGTGGTTGATGCTGAAGTCGATCGACTAATGTGGAGAATAGATTGATATTCTCTGCCTCCACAGGAGTCAGCTCAAATTGATTGTTCGGCCTGAATTGCGCAGCTGGTGCAGCTTGTGTCGACGATGATTGCTCCCGAAGCTCCTTTGCATATCGGTTCTTCTGTGTCTCCATATCCTGCAAGCTGGCAGCAATCGCAGCCTTGAGATCTGCATCTTCCTCCTCTTCTGCAGCCTTCTTGGGTGCAATCCGACTGCTGCCGTTCGTCTGAGGTTTAGGAGTTGAAAGCTGCGACTGTGGGACATATCCTGCACCAGAGTGTCCTTTATTCTCCTCCAAGCTCATCTCCAGCGCCCTCTTCAAATCTGCATCGAAGCTGTCCTCTGTAACCCGTGCTTCTCTAGGCTGCATCCGATCCGTGGAGGCATTCGCTCCTTGCCATAGTGACCGCTTGCTTGCCGACGGACTTTGAAGTCCTTGACTACTTCGATTTTTCTCCGTCAGTCTTGCGTGGCAGCCATCATCCACTCTCACCGGCTGCATGATGCCCAGGTGCGGTAATGGTATCGACTTGGTCGAGCATGTTCCACAGAAAACGTTCCCACAATTCCGGCAATGATGTTTTCGATTCGTGAATGTGAAGCGCTCTCGACAGCGCATGCAAATATCGCTGTCGGCCCATTCCGGCGGCGCGGACGAGTCGAACATGCTGCTGGCGACCTCTTGCTTAGGTGGGAACCGAAAGCCTTCGTGCTGAAGTGTACGACAGGTTTCCGAGATGTATACCATACTTTCTCGTCCTTGTGCAGCGGAAGCCCAGTTCTGTATGAGTTCGAGGATTTTCTGTTTGACGTCGTGGTTGGGCTCAGCCGGACCTGATGCCTTGAGGAGGCTCGTCAAGTTGTCGATGAACTCTCTGCTCGCAATCTCCACCATGAAATGTGATCCTCCATTCTTGACACAAGTATCCGTCAGATTCAATGTGGCCAGCTGCACATTCGGATTCTTGTTGCCTATTCGTCGTTTCAGGCTGCGCATGGCCTCTTTTGGTTGCACTGTCTTGCTGCGGATGATATCGCTGATTTCGAGGTTCAAGGCGATGTCTTCCAGGGAACTTGAGGTGGCCCTCTCGATTTGAGCATCGAGCTCTGCATTGCCCGCGCCCCCGAACCACGACGCCATCGATGGTGAGCTTTAGGTAGGACTGGATGGTCCAGAGCCGCTGTCGTTCGTTCGTCGCCTTGAACAGGACTGTTGGTGGGGGTTAGAGGAAGTCGCAATGCCGGAAATTGTGATCGATATTATGATAGGTGGTCAAACGGCGTATCGGAGGATCGTGAAAGTGAAAGAGGGAAGTCGTTGGGTCGAAGAATGAGAGAGATCCTTTGGAGGGTCTTGGAGCTTGAGGTTCTGGAGAGAGTGGCATGTGTAAGCGACCACGTCATGCTGCTCGGGAGATTCATGTGCGCGGTCAAGTCAACAATTGATCCCGACAAATAATACCAGACCTCACTTCCTCCGACTCACTCGACGGCTGCCGCACTCACGATCGGATTTTGGAACCCCTCTGGACGATAGCATTCACGATAGACACCGAATCGCGCTCTTGCGCCTCCCACTGCGACCACTACCCCTCGAGCGACAAAGCCCAACCTCGAGTATTTGACTGCCTGCTTGGACACACTCGATCCGCCACGCCAGCTCCACGACAACTACGTTCGCCCGATCTTGCATCATACCTCGCGACAGACGAATTACGCCGACACCATTGCCGACAACGCCGCCCTCACGACATGCAGCGTCGTTCCGCCCCACCACGACCTGCGACATGAGCGCTGCCGGGCCTCTTCCGCCTCCCTCTTCCGCCTCAAATCCACAGAATGGAGGCTCGCGGTCACAGCCTACGAATGGAGGAGAGCGGGTGTTTGCACACGTCAAGGATCTTCAACAGGATGCCCTGACGGACTTCTCGCCTGCTCAGTCGATAGGACAACTACTGGACTGCGCGGAGAGGGCATTAAAGCAAGCAAAGTCTTCGATCGATTTCCGAAGACCAGATCATGCATTTACGGAGTACCTTCGAGCATATGAGATTACCGTTGAGGTAATTCCAAGACACCGGGACTACATTCACTTCATGCACGACCAACATGGCGAGCAAAAGTTGCAAGTGCTGCAGCGGAGGATCTCTGCCATGGCGGACCAATTTCAGTCAATCAAAAAGATCATCATTAACAACAACAGCCGATTTGGGGTGCTACCGCGCAGTCAACACAACCGCAATGCTTCGGAGAATGGACTGGCTTCATCCGGGTCGCAAAAGGTCAAACCTTCGGTTTCGCCCAAGCCCGAAGCACTCCATGCCCGAGCAGCATCGTCGCTGGGACAAGTAACGAAATCGTCGTTCACAGGACCCAACGAGGCACTCGCCGATCGTTTCGCCAAATTGCGTGGACTCGGACCCGACAATAATCGACCAGGCTCCAGAAACTCGATCTCATCACTACAAAATCAACCGCTACCAAGTCCTTCAGCTGGACAATATGTTGGGAAACCAGACTTGCTATTCTCATCGAGGCTGTATGGTCCTCGCGGTATGCCAGAGAACGGCAATGGCCCATCACGACCCACCAAGCTCCCGCTTGATACCGATCTCGCTCTTTCCATGCCGAAGCCACCGAGTCCGACATACAGCCCAGCGCGCAATATGCAGACGACGGGGAACATTGCTCCGCCTCGTCACAGCGCAAGGAGTTTAGCAGCTTCCGGCAGTCGAAAGTCGTCCTTAGGTCCACTATCATCTGCATCGTCGGTGGCTCCCAACAGTACTGTCGATTATTTCGGAGGTTCTCAAACAAATGGTACCTCATCTCCGTCACTCGTGCGGAAGAGCTCCGTTCATATGCCCAAGGACACCGAGATCAGCGCACAAATGCTGTACGATTATTTACCTCGTTTTGAGGTCTTGCTGATCGACTTCCGCCCGCGGGAGGACTTCGACCAGGGACACATCTACACTCGCAACGTCATCTGCATTGAGCCTTTGACGGTGCGCCAGGGCATGAGCGCTGAGGAATTGTCTGAAGGACTCATACTGTCACCGGAGGAGGAAGTGGATCTTTTCAATCGTCGAGATTCCTTCGACGTCGTGGTCTACTATGACGCCGACACTCGATCCGACGACTTCCTAGCTCGACCGCGGACGGATAGAGAGCAACGGCTCAAGTGGTTGCATGAAGCCTTGGACGAATTCAATCAGGATAGGCCTCTGCAACGACGACCAAGTTTGCTCATTGGCGGGATCGAAGCTTGGGCCGATCTTCTAGGTAACCAAGCATTGGTGGCGTCAAACACAAAAGCGAGGACTGGTCCAGCGCGATCGCTTGTCCGCCGACCTGCGGCGAGGGATGGTCCGATGAAAGTTCAGAAGCGCCGCTTACGAGACTACAATCCGCTGGATCCGGAGGAGGAACGTACTTGGCGAGCTCGTGCGAAGAGTGAGAGTGTGAAAGAAAGCCCAGTGCTGGCCACAGATGGAGGTGAGGACGAAGAGGATGTGGCACAAGACGAGGATGGTGGATCTTTACCGAAGTATCCCACGATTGAAGATTTCAACTCACGATTCCCCGACGCTGGAACACTTGGACAACAGTACTATAACGGAAGGTCGGCTCGTCCACCCCCAGAAGCGCCCAACAATGTGCCAAGATACCCATCAGCACCGCCACCTTCGCAGTTTCCTCCAGCGCCTGCTCGTCCGGCACCTGCAGCGCCTCGAATGAGCTACACTGGTGTCAGCGATCGGGCAGTCTCCCAGAACACTCCAGCGCCGAGAACCTCAAGCCAACTCGTGCCTTATATCTCTCCGAAGTATCTGTCGGCGAATCTACGCATACCCAAGACTGGCCTGAAGAACTTCGGCAGCACTTGCTACATGAACGCCACCCTTCAAGCCCTGTCTGCGACCATACCTCTTACGATCCTTGTGATGGACGATGGATACAAGAACATGGTCCAGAAGGAGAATTGGAAAGGCAGCCGCGGTCTCCTGCCCGAAATGTATAGCAATGTGGTCCGCGAGCTCTGGAGGGGAAATGTCGATTTCATCAGACCGACCACGTTCTTCAATTTCTGCGGCCGCCTCAACAGCACCTTCAAAGACCCCAGTCAACAGGAAGACACGCAAGAGTTTTTCTCCTTCGTCGTCGACTGTCTGCACGAGGACTTCAACGCCCACTGGGCCAAACCTCCTCTCCGCGAGCTCACCCCAGCCGAAGAAGCTACACGAGAACGCATGCCGCGCCTCTTGGTCGCCAAAACTGAATGGGACCGCTACACGCACCGCGAGAACTCATTCCTCACCTCCCTCTTCTACGGCCAACACTCCTCCCGCGTGCGCTGCACTGTCTGTAACGCCACCTCGACGCAATACGACCCCTGGGCACTCCTCCAGGTCGAAATCCCCGAAGCCCGCGAAGCACAACTGCAAGACTGTCTGCGCAACCACTTCGGCGACGAACTCCTCGACGCCGACAACCAATGGACCTGCACAAACTGCAAAGTGCCCCGCCGCGCCACGAAAAAGCTCACCATCACCCGCGCCCCACCTTTCCTCGTCATCGGCCTCAAACGCTTCAAAACCCACCCTCGAACCGGCGAACAACGCAAAATCCACACCAACGTGCGTTTTCCGCTCGAAGGCCTCGACATGGGCGAGTTCATTCTCCCTCCTCCTTCGCCGCAGGAAGCGGAAATCATCGTCTCCCAGCACGGTGGACGGGAGGCGTTGAAGACTGATCCTGCGTTGACGCCGCCGTATATCTACGATGCGTATGCAGTGGTAAGGCATCAGGGCGATACGACGAGGAGTGGGCATTATACGGCGGCGGTGAGGGATCGAGCGAGGGGCTGTTGGCGATTTTTCAACGATACTGTTTCGAATGATTTTCGGCCGGAGGGGTTGGGAAGGGATCAGGCGCTGGATAATGAGGGGGCGTATTTGGTGTTTTGGCAAAGGAGGGGTTTGGGAGGTGGTGGGGAGAAGATGTGAGTTGGAAAGGAAGTCACGGATGGATTGGAGGAACATTTACGTTTGTGCATGTGTGCGAAGAGCAGTGCGTTGGTATAGCGTTTTGAGCGTTCCGCATGATTGGACGAGAGAGGAACAGCGTTGCGTTTTGGACGAAGCATCTGGAGATACCATGACATATGTGAAAATCGTTATCATTTACACCCCACCCCTCCTCAAGTCCTCATCCTATCCCACATCCCACCTACGCCTTCTGAACATTCAACCTCCCTGCTTGCGCCGCAATCCAATCCTTCGCCCTCGTGCCCTCTTCCTCCTCATCCCCCGCAACCGGCACGCCCTCTCCCCTCAACGTCTTGAGTCGACACTCGTCGACCGGCCGCACAAAGTACACGATGCTATACCGCGGAAATTCGCCTTGCTCGCCGGGAGCGGGAATCACGCGGTGCCGACCGGAGCACAGCACGCCGTTGGTGAATTTCACCGCTGCGTCGCCGAGATTGATGATGGCGCAGTTGGGGCGGGGTTTGACCCAGAGCCAGGTGCCGTCTGTGGTGTTGTCGTCGAATTGCAAATTGCCGACGGTGCGGTTCGGTGCGGAGTAGAGTTGGAGGCCGCCGAGCCAGTTCATTAGGATTGTGATTCTGGTGTTCTGTTAGCATCGATCGAGTTTTACCCTGCCAGGGCCATAGCTTCGGATAATGTGAGGTCAACGTACGTCCCAAAGTCCGTATGACTCGGTGTCTGAATCTCCGGCATCTCCGCCTCCTTCCTCGGCGGACCCCTCGTCATCCTCACATGATCTCCCGCCCACTCCTCCAGTCGATGCCTGGACCTCATCTCCTCGAGATCAATCCCCAACTTGTTCGCCAACACCTCCACAATCTTCAGTCCCACCTCGTGCGCAGCGGTCGAATACCGCTTAAACACATCCCGATTCTCCAACACCGGCTTCGGCCACGACCGCGTCATCTCCCCTTCCGGCACAATCATCTCATTCTTCGCGACATTAAAAAACTCCGCCGTATCCGGCGTGTGATTCTTGTCGACTTGGGTTTGGCCGACTCTTTTGTAGCCGAAGAGGTCTTTGCCCGTGATGGCGTACTTGGACTTTTCCTCGATGGGGAGTTGGAAGATTTGGGATGCGATGCGGGCGATGGCGAGGGAGTCTTGGCTTAGGGTCGAGCCGAGGGGACCGGAGTCGGAGAGGTCGAGGTAGAAGAAACCCCAGTCTTTGCAGGCGGCGAAGGTGGCTTCTTGAGCGGAGGGATCGTTGGCGAGGAGGGCGCGGAGGGAGATGGTTTGGAGGTCGAGGGTGGGAAAGTCGGGGGAGGAGGGAAAGGGTGGGTAGGTGGAGGGATCGAACTCGGAGGGGGAGGATTCTTTGTGAGGCATAGTGGTGTTGAGGTCCACGACTCAAGTGGGTCCGTCAAGTGCCGAGAGTAATCAGAGGATCAGAGCGGAAGCGGTGGTGGTATGGCCGATGATTGTACGAAGCAGCCCGACAAGGTGGTACGCAAGGAAGGTGAGGTCAGTCTGGTCAGTCTGGTCAGTCTGGTCAGTCTGGTCAGTCTGGTGACTAAGGTAAGGTAAGGTAAGGTGATGATCGATTGCGGGGAAGCGGATCGATCAAGGTTCCAACGGCCTCCATTCCGCTCTATCTATATACCGTTAGCTGTATGACATATGGCCTCCTGTATTCAACTCATACCCAAACGACACCATGCTCAGTCCCTCGCTGGTACCTGCCCCTTATTTAATCTCGTCTGCCCATACCGATCATCCCTCAGCACATCCCCAGCCCTCTTCCCATTCCCATTCAAGTTCCCTCCCAATCCACTCCTCGGACTCGCAAACTTCCCTCCTTCTCCATTCCTCCTCCTCGCCACTGCACTATTCTCTCCACTCCCCGTCCCACTGCCATTCTGATCATTCTGATGCTCATTACCCTCCTCAGTCTCCCCATTCGCATCCTCATCGTCCTCCCGACTCGCCAGACTATCCTCCGCGCTCATCACCACCCCGGGCTCCGGCGGCGTCTCATACGACACGCTGTTACTCGGTGTATCTTCGTCCCTGGGCTGGTATTCATTCCAACCGCCCCGATGTCTGGGTATCGGGCCGCCCACGCCCAACACTGCGCCTTGCATGACAATGTCTCCGGAAATACTCGAGCCCTTGGGGTTAGCCCAACGCGGTACTGAAGGCGCTCCGGCGGCTGTTGGAGGTGCGCTGGCTGGGGAAGTTGGTCTCTGTGGCGCCGAGTTGCGGCTGGAAGTACGTGGGATCGCGCGGATGGTTTGTCGCCATTTTGAGATGAGGGTTTCGGCGTCGTAATTTGCTTCTGTGACTTCTGGTTTGGAGGCTGCGGCGGTCTTGTCCACCTCGCGCATGACGTTTGCAGGCACAAATGTGCTAGTCGGCGGGCGCATGAGGTATTCTCGGGGTAGCTGGCAGCGAGACAAGCGATCGAACTCGGCTTCGAGATGGCGGATTCGTTGTTGTGACTTCTCCAGTTCGAGGCGTTGGGCAGTCAGACTTTCTTGACTGCGGGTATAGGATCGCAAGACCTCCAGCGTCCAAGCGGAAGCTCGTTCGCTGGGTGTGAGAGTCTGCCAGTGTTCCCACGCGCCGGAGAGGTGAGCATGGTGTTTGAACGCGATGCTGTCTGAGATGTTGTCCGATGCCTGGCGTACCGCTATACGCAGGTTGAGGAAACGGTTCATAGTTTCGTATTGTCTCTGACCCGGGGGCTCTAGCATCCAGGATTCGGCGGACGGAAACGGAGTTGGAGTGAAGAGGGTGCCTGGCGGAGGCAGGATAGCCAGACAGAGGCCTGGGAAGGACAACGAGTAGAAGTCAAAGTCATCGTAAAGATTCTTCGGCTTGACGGCCTTTTGCGCGGCTTCCAAATTGCCCAGCACTTCCCTCAACGCCATCTCAGCCGCTCGCCCAAGCTCCGCTGCTTCTTGCAGTTTCAACATACTCTCGCTCTCGTATTCCGGGCGCTGTATTCTATTCCCGCCCGCATCCTGTCGCATCTCACTGATCCGCTGAGTCTGTCCGCTCCCTGTCGCTGCTGCCGTCGCTGCCGTCGCTGCCGTCGCTGCCGCGGCCGCCACGCCATTCACCCACCGCGGCACGAGCGGTGGTCGCGGAGGTCCGTTCTCCATCGCGCGTGGTGGGAGGTCGTTGATCACACCTGTAGCTTGCCATGCTGCCTTGTTGGTGATGCATGCCCGGCCGGTGCTGGGCTCGCTCACAGCCTTCTCTTCATCCTCTGCGACTGAAGGCGTCGGAGAAGGGGTGGGCGTGGGTTCTCGCGTCCTTGTCTCTGCTCTGTCTCCTCTGGCCGTGCTTCTCAATCCTCTACTTGGTGTCGCACTAAAACTCTCCCGGCTTCCTCTCTGCTCGTTCCCATTCCCACCTTTTGTACCCGACTTGACTTGCCGTCTCGTGATGCCGCCTCTTAGTTTCCTGATCTCTTCGACCTCGTGTACGCCATCTGCTGGTTTTGGGTTCTTCGGTCGGATGTACAAGTCTAAATGCCGGCCGAGGCTGGAGGATGTGAAAGACTGGTTGCAGAAGGGACATTGCCGGTCCTTGACGGGTGCCGCTTTGGACGCGCTTTGGGACATTTGTGTCGAGTCGAGAGGTGTTGAGGTCCCACTTCCTGGGGCATCGTCGTCGTTCATGGTGGTAGAGGGGCGTTGTGAGGTCGATGAGTGATCATGCTCAAACGGACGCCTCCTCGAACTTGCTGTTCTTTCAGGAAGGTGTCATCCTACCTGTTCAGTCAACCGGATGCTCGTGCAAGTAGCTGGGATGCGCAATAGGTCGGCTACGTGAACCGGCAGAGTCCCTGAACAAAGAAACCCTGCCGTGATGGTCGGAAAGTCTGGAAGCTCCGAACTTCCGATCGGCGGACGGCTGGAGTTGCCTCCTTTCGCTACATTGGCACAGGGATCTAGAGAATGAGACCGAGTACGTGTTGGACGACAGCAGAAGGTCAAGATCAAGGACGGAAGTGTTTCACATTTGCTCCTTTGGCTATCAAGCAGAATGCTAGACTAGGTATCTCAATCACGCTTATTCATTATTACTGCCACTTCAAAAGGCATGCTCCCTCGTACCCTCGTCACCAAATTTCAGACCAGCTCTCTAGGAGGTCTTCTCCAGCGGAGCAGCGCTCTCTGTTGTGGTCGCCTGCCCTGGAACAACAGTTCCCGTTTGCTGGCCTGCAACCGGGGTTGCGGCAACCGGAGACGCCGCTGTAGCCTCAGGATAGGTTGCAGAGGTCTGGCGCGACTCGATCGGGCTGGCGGGAGTACTCGAAGGCAAGTCGTTGGTAGCCTGGCCAGCAACAGCAGCAATAACACCGTGCCACTTCAGAGCATCTTCCGGAGTGTGCGCCTTGAAAGCGAATTCGTGGGCTCTGGAAAGCTTGGACATGGCGCCCCCGCTGGCATCCTTCCCACGTACGTTGAATTTGACGCCATCCACGGCGCCGATCATGCAGTCGGGCAGATACAAGCTGTTCTCGGGAGTGGGATCCTTGGCGAAATCGTCGTCGGTCTTGAACTCGTGGAGGTACTTGGAAGGAGTGACGGCGTAGAAGCCGGCCTCATACTTCTTGAGGAGACCGCTCTTGCGCTCGAGGGATCCGGCGATGAGAGGGCGGGTGGATCGGTGGTCCTGATTAGCGAAGCCGATGCTCTCGATTGTGCGCTTGCCCGCGCTCGGGTCGACGAGTACATTGGCGTGCCTCTTGACGAAGCTGTTCCACTCGAAGTCGACTGGGACACGTTGGGCCTGCAGGAGTTAGTCTCTGCTTGACAAGGAGAGGGCATGTGCAAAACTTACATTGGCAGTAACATCGCCATACATGGTACGCGTCTGCTCCGCCTGGCTGCTCAATACCTGGTTGAGCTGCGTAATTCCTTGTTGAATAGTCTGAATCACATGCGACTCGAACTGGGCAAAGTTGTTTTGCACCGAGATGATATCATCCCGGCTGTTGTTCTCCTCCAACACCTGCTTGTTCAGGCGGTGGTAGACTTGGCGTTGAAGGATGTAAGGGTCCTCGGACGCCTTAATTGTGTGGCTCGAAGTCTCAGATGCGGCAGCATGCTGGCCGAGGAGCTCGATGTGCTTCTGCGAGGCGTTACGAGCTTTGTCCACAGTCTTGGACTGCTTTCCAACACCCTTGTCGAGCTCCTTTGTCTTGTTCTTGATCTCAGTGTGCAGACGATGGAAGATTGGCAGAACGGATCCCTTGAGCGTCTTGGCTGTCTCGTGGTGGCTGTTCTGGAGTCCTTGGGTGTTGGTGCGGACATTGTCGAAGAGTCCAGCAACACCGCCCAAACTCTGATCGAAGTGGTGTCCTTCCTTCAACGGGCTGTTCACCGTCTTGAGGACCTTCTCATAGTCCTTGGAAGTGGAGTTATGGAGCTTCTC
The DNA here is from genome assembly GCA_000983655.1 of Zymoseptoria brevis. Taxonomy (NCBI): domain Eukaryota; kingdom Fungi; phylum Ascomycota; class Dothideomycetes; order Mycosphaerellales; family Mycosphaerellaceae; genus Zymoseptoria; species Zymoseptoria brevis. The sequence goes on along the minus strand of JYJE01004275.1, from coordinate 99,247 downwards.
GGTTGCCTCGACGTAGTCCTCGAGGTAGGCGGTCGCGTGCTTCCAAGCTGACAGGCGCTCGTGGAAGAGCTTGCTGGTCTCGCTGGTGTCGTCGTCGGGGATCGCATCGTTGGAAGAGCCGGTGGCAGTGCGTACGGGCATTGGTTGACCGCTCATGTTGGGCGCTGTAAACGATGGTCAGTCCTCGATCGATCTCACGGTGGACTCAACCGGGTAGAATACCTATCGTGCGGAGCAGGTGAGTGGATCGACGTACTATGTGTTGCTGTGGTGTGCGATGGATCACAGGAGAGTATTGACGTGTCGGAAGGAAGTGAGTTGTTCACGTCGTGCTATATACATTTATCCTCATGCCGTTTAGCCTGCTCCAAGGAGGACATGACGTCGTTCGCACCTTCCACCGCAGAACAAAGAGACTCCATCCCTAGTCGGACGATTCGCAATCCCGGAACCTGGCTGCTCAGCCACAGCGATCTTGTCGCTCTAGACCGCAATCGCCAATGAAAAAGCCTCCGTTTGAAGTCATATGTCGAACCAGTAGCCTCTCATTTGCTTCAAGGGGCTCGAAAACCTGGAACATGCAGAATTGATACTGCTGGCACTGTCAATGACGATGTCGATGGAAACCGAAAACGAAGACGACGAGAAATGTGACTGCTTTCATCGTTGCCATCTAGCTAATTCTACGATTGCTTCATAGTTCCATCCAGCAGTCTAGTCGCCTTCCGTACATGATAGAAGAGCAGTAAGGAAGATGATCTGTGGAATACCTCCTGCCTCCAAAGCAGCCCAACGGCAACTCTCCACTGCTCGGCTTGGGTGAGATCATTGTTATTGAAGTCATCAGTGGCGAGACTGGAGCAATAATGTCAATACCTGCCCAGGATCTGCCTGTCAAGAGATTCGATATTGGCCTGAAACTTGGTGAGATCTCGGAGCAAAGCAAGCTGTATCGAATATTGTCATGTCCCGTCCCTGCTCGAGCACGAGGACTTTCCGGATCGAGACATACGTAACGCCGCTTGCATCTAGTTCCGTGTGGAGGGAACGTGTCCTCGACAAGCATAGGTATCGTACGCGCAGAAATGGATTGGATGAGAGAGGATCGATCGCATCTGTCTCATCCTTCAACAATGGAAGATAAGCTTCTGTCGATGAAGCGGGGCGGAAGCCGTTGCGGCAAACACTGCATGAGCTCCGACGATACGGACAGCAAAAGCATGGCCGTATCAAACCTCATCAACATCCGACAGCTGTTCGTTCATCGACCTTGTCTCGACATTGATAGGTGAGGTCCGATTGTCTCCCGTCCTTCAGCAGAACTACAGGATGCTAGCGGGCAATTGGAAGTCTCAAAGGTTGGTGGTGGGGGCTCCAGTTTACTATGCGTCACTACTATCTCCTGCTTCGACCAACCCCACGTCGAAAAGCAACCTAATCTCTCCGAAGAGCCTCCTACCGCGCCCGAGTTCTTGTCCTGCGAGAGCTACATATCCCACCTCGACCGCTGCTTTGACTTCGAATCGCCCATCACCCATCATGTCTGTCGCCGGAGTCCTGTCCTCGGTCCCCCTGCCGACTTTTGTCCAGAAGCGCCTCTTCACCCAGAACACACCGGCAGACCGGAGCTTGGGCATCGACAACATCAATCCTCACGTGAAAGAGGCGAAATATGCTGTCCGTGGCGAACTAGCGATCAAGAGCGAGGAGTACCGGGCTCAGCTCGCAAAGGGCGAAGGCAAAGATCTCCCATTCGACTCGGTCATCAGCGCAAACATCGGAAATCCGCAACAACTCGACCAGAAGCCAATCACTTTTTTCCGACAGGTCGCAAGTCTGGTCGAGAACCCTCTCCTGCTTGAGCACGAAGATGTGTTGAAGAATAGCCTCGGTTACAACAGCGACGCCATCCAGCGTGCGCAAAAGCTGCTGAAGGATGTCAAGAGCGTCGGCGCATATTCACAATCGCAAGGAGCACCTGGCATTCGACAGAGTGTGGCAGACTTCATCGAGAGACGAGATGGATTCCCCGCAGACCCAGCGAATATCTACCTGTGTGGAGGTGCCAGCGCTGGTGTCAACGCCCTCATGACCGTCATCTGCTCTTCGCCACAGACCGGCATCCTCGTCCCGATTCCACAGTACCCTCTCTATACCGCCACATTGAGCTTGCTCAACGCCCAGGTCGTGCCATACTATCTCGAGGAGGAGTCGAATTGGAGCACCAACGTCGACGGTATGCGTACGGCTTTGAAGGAGGCGCAGGCCAAGGGCATCGATGTCCGCGCAGTGGTTGTGATCAACCCAGGTAATCCTACTGGAGGATCGCTGGAGTCGAGTAACATCAAGTCTGTCATCGAGCTTGCGGCCGAAGAGAAGCTTGTGGTGCTTGCCGACGAGGTCTACCAGACGAACGTGTTCGAGGGCGAGTTCAACAGCTTTAAGAAGTGCTTGCGCGAACTGCAGAAGAGTGAGAAGAACAACGAGGGTAAATTCGACAACATCGAGATGGCGAGCTTGCACAGCATCAGCAAGGGTATGGTCGGCGAATGTGGACACCGAGGAGGTTACTACGAGATGGTTGGGTTCGACGAGAAGGTGAGACTCGAAGCAGCCTATCTCAGCGAGATGATACTAACACGATCCAGGTCGTCGAACAAGTCTACAAATTCGTCAGCATCATGCTCTGCCCGCCAGTCATCGGCCAATGCCTTGTCGAGCTCATGGTCAACCCGCCCAAAGAAGGCGAACCCTCTTACGCTCAGTACCGCGAGGAATACGACACGACCTTCAACAATCTCAAGGAGCGAGCCAACGCTCTATACCACGCTTTCAAGGAAATGGAAGGTGTCGAGTGCCAGGAACCACAGGGCAGCATGTACCTCTACCCGACCATCAAGTTGCCACAGAAGGCGATCGAGGCGGCCAAGGAGGCGGGCAAGAGTGCCGATGAGTTTTACTGTTTGAGACTGCTGGATGCCACGGGTGTGTGCATCGTTCCGGGTGCTGGGTTCGGACAGAAGGAGGGCACTTTGCATTTCAGGACGACATTCCTGGCGCCGGGCACGGAGTGGGTGAAGAGGATCACGAAGTTCCACGCGGAGTTCTTGGAGAAGTACAGATGAGGAGGAGGATGATCACGAGGTGAACTTGGGTCCATTGGCAGTCGGCGGCGTATGGAACGATTGCATAGACTCGTACCGGCGAATGACTTGGACATAGGATGGGCAATGCATGGGAATCAAGAGCGACTTTGTATCAAAACTTGGCCTTCCTTCGGAGGATCGACTTTCCACGACACGTGTCGAAGTTCCACGCATGTGAATGAAGCCACGGTGGCTTGAACTAACTTCTACGATCTTCCGTATACGTGGGGGCCTATTGTTCCTTTCTGACGAGCCAACTGCGACAGAATCATATGCTAGGACTGCTCGTGCGGTCGGCTGAACAATTCTTACGGATTGCTATAATCACAAGACAATCGATATGCCACGAGAAGACGTGCATGAACACATTCGCCGACATGAGAAAATGTGCGTGAAGTACCATTGCCGGGGACATACCAACCAAATCCTGAATTCGGAGCTTGGACCCGCCATATTGTCGAGACTCGATCTCGACTTTCTTTGACTTTCTTACCTCACCTCTAGCCCTACCTCTTTATCCTCCATCAATTCACACAACCTCGCCAGTGGTCACACGACACCACTGCACGCTCCCGTTGTCCACCACATCCACGATCCTACTTCGCCGATCCCGTATGAACTGCCTCTAGACGAATCACCAATCCCACTCCTGTCTTCCCGGCACTTCGATTGCTTTCTTCCTCCGGATTCCTCAAACCATGGCTACCGACACCAATGTTGGCAGCTCCAGCGCCGACGGTCTCTCCGCCGCTGAGCGTCTGATGCAAAAGCACGCTTCTGAAGAGACGCACAAGCCCACCGTGGAGGAGGTGCCCGACGAGGACCTCGTGGCCCACCCGCCGCCATCTGGCATTCCCGCGGAGTCTGCCCCGGCTTCCGATGCGACCCTGTCCAGCAAAGCTGCAGGCAAGCAGCCGATGCGTGAGCAGCCTGCCGCTCCCAAAAAGCCGGCTCTTGATACTCAGTCTGAGGAGTTGTTCCCTGCTCTGGGCGCCTCCAAGGCTCCGGCCAATGCTGCTCCGAGCATGTGGTCGAAGAAACCCGCTGCCGTGGGCAAGGCTGCCAACGGTGTGCCCAATGGCAACACCAATGGATCGGCTGCGACTTCTCGTGCATCTTCCCGTGCATCCGCTCCCGTGTCTGGGATCGTCACACCTAGCTCTGGTGCTCAGTCACAACGTGGCCCAACTCCACAGATGTCTCTCCCGGGTCGCTACTCTGAGCAGATTCAGCTCCATCCTTCGATGATGACTCCACGGAATCAGCTGAAGAAGCCGGTGGCTGAGGTTCTGCGTGATATCAACAAGCGATCCAAGGCTACTATCGAAATGAAGTCTGGACCTGGCGGAGTCATTGTGTTCGAGGGCTCCGGTCCTGTGGACGCTGTTCGCATCGCTCTGAAGGAGGTCGCGAACCAGCTTTGTGCTAAGGTGAGAATGTGTCCAACGATTAAATTCGAACTCGATTAACAATTTCTAGCAAAACCTCAGGGTCCCGATCCCAATGAGCGTCCGTGGCAAGATCGTCGGCAAGCAGGGTGCTACTATCCAGGCCATCTCCAAGAAGACTGGTGCCAAGATCAATATCTCGAAGCAAGAGGCGGCAGAAATTCTCGAGGACGATGACATGGATGCGACAATCGATGTTCAGATCGAGGGAGACCCATTTGCTGTTCAGATGGCCAAGCAGGATATCGAGAAGATCGTCAACGAGCACACATCCACAGCCAGTACTCGTTTGAAGCACATTCCAGCTGAATACTACCCATTCTTGAACCAGCAACTCGCTGGCTCCCGAATTGGGCAAAATGCGAAGATGCAGATCCCACAATACACCAACTGGCGCCAGCAGGCACCCGCTCAGAACCCAGCATCGTTCGCTCCACAGGCTGGACTACCCATCTCCCTGTCCGGTGATCGTCAGGCTGTTGCTGAGCTCCGAGCGGAGATCGACCGCCAGGTTCAGCAATTGCAAAGGCAACTCATGCTTGAGCAAATGGCAGTCGAGCGTGGAAGACACCAGTTCATCTTCGGCAACAAGGGCACTTCGCTCAACGAGTTCGTCAAGGACACTGGCTGCTCTGTGATCTTGCCTCCGGACGACGACGAATCCGAGACTCTCTACATCGTTGGACCCTCTGATCGCATTGAGGAGGCCAAGGAACGGATCATGGATTTGGCATCGAGCATGACCATGGCCAGCGCGGACATCTCCCGTCAATTTGCCAACGCCCCACGAGGCGCTCAGAACCACGCTCGTGATGTCACTCGCTACTTGCAGCAGCGCAAGGCTATTCAAGACATTGAGCGTGCGCACAACGCTAGCATCGTTCCGGACACTACGGGCGCGTGGAACATATACGCTCCGGATAACAAGACCGCCATGAAGGCTCGTGCCGATATCATGAGTCTGGTTGGGGGCCACCCACCAAGCCGATTCCAGCCAGTCGATGTCGACCCGTTCTATCACGCTCACATTCGCGAGCAGGCTGCCCAACAGATCCGCGACGACTATGGTGTTCGTGTCGTCATTCCTGACGAGTTTGACGACTCACCCATTCTCCTTGTCTACGAAGACCGCTCAGCATCGCCTGACTACCAGCTCCCAAGACAACCACCACAGCAGTCCGAGGTGCAGGCGTTCCAGCAGGCTCTTCAGCAAGCCCAGAAACACATTCTCGGAATGCTGAGCGGTAACGCTGAGATCACTTCTCGCGAGGTCGACGCTCCTTTGAAGTTCCACGACAAGATTCGTCGCCACGTTGACCGTCACCACCAGTCGCTGGTCGAGGGTCAAATTCCAACTCAAGTCAGCTTCGGTGGGCCCCGCCAAGCCGCGCAAAGACGAAACCCAGCTCCAACTGTTGGTCTGCGTGGTCCTCAGGATTCGGTTGACACGCTCATGCAGAGCCTACTGGCCTTCATTGAGCAGGAGAAGCAGGACGAACTTGAGCGTGGCTTCACATTGACATTCGACTTCCCGCAAAAACACGCAAACCACCTTATTGGACGCAAGGGCGAGAACATCAACCGTCTCCGCGAGGAGTTCGATGTCGACATTCAGCTGAACGACGGAAAATGCGAGATTAAGGGTCCAGAGGCCAAGGCTAATGCTTGCAAGAAGCACATCTTGGAGCTGGCGAAGAAGCTCGAGGACGAGACCACTCACCACCTCAACATTCCAGCCCAATATCATAGAGAGCTCATTGGGGCTCAAGGCGCTCAGGTCAACCGTCTACAGGACCGATACAATGTCCGCGTAAACTTCCCTCGCAACAAGCAGGGCAACGATGATGATGGCGATGAGACCGGCTCGCGCCGTAAGGACCAGCAGCAACCAAACGAGGTCATCATCAAGGGTCCGAGCAGGGGTGCCGACCAGTGTCGTGACGAGCTCCTGAGTCTGCTCCAGTACGTCAAGGACAACTCACACACTGCTACGGTATCTGTCGCACAGAACCAGCTGCCGTCATTGATCGGATCTGGAGGCAAGGAGATGGAGGCTTTGCGTCTCGAGACTGGTGCCCAGGTCGATGTTCCCAGCGCCCGTGATGCTGCTAGCGAGAACGGACGTGCAGAGATCAAGATCAAGGGCTCGAAGAAGGCTGTTGAAGATGCCAAGAAGATGATCGAGGAGAAGGCCAAAGTGTTTGACAACACTGTCACTCGGAATCTCGAGGTTGAACGGAAGCACCACCGCCTCATCATCGGATCTGGAGGTAAGTCTGATATCGAACTGAAGCACTGTGTTGCTGTACTCATATAGTTCACAGGCTCGAACCTGCGAAACATCATCATCCAAGCTGGTGGCCCAGAGGAGCAGCGCCTTCACAACCGCATGATCCGCTTCCCAAAGACCGACGTCGAGGGCAACACCATTCGCGTGGAGGGTCAGAAGTCTGTCGTCGACAAGATTTGCTCTGCCATCGAAGCCCTTGTCAAGGACCAAGAGTCGCAGACCACCGAGAACATCGAAGTCAAGCCAGAGAAGCACCGTCTACTCATCGGTCGAGGAGGCGAGACTCGCCGTAACCTCGAGCAGCAATTCGGCGTCCAGATCAATGTCCCTCGCCAAACCGACACCGGCCCACAGGTAAGTCTCTGAAGGGTGCAAGGCTTGCGGCGCCTGAGACTGTGTCGGCCCGTTGCAGGTCTAAGTCTGTATCGCTGTGTTGTCTGAACATCGCTGACCCTTAGATATTTAGCGCTCTCAGGTCCGCATTCAGGGTCAGGCCGAGAACGTCGAGAAGGCCAAGGCACACATCTTCGAGCTCACCAAGGACCTCGAGGGCGAGACCGTCTCCATCCCCCGCCGCTTCCACCACGTCATCGCCGACAACGGGCAATTCTTCCGCCGTCTGCGCAACGACCACAAAGTCACCGTCGACCATGACGGCCAGCGCCCTCCACCAAAGACGACCACTCCCACCCCAACCCGCGCCAACGGCGGCTCTATGCCTCTCATCACCGACGAGCCCGGCTCCAGCAGCCATTCCTGGGAATCACACGATCTCAACTCCTCCACCGAAGAAGGCGACATCCCTTGGACTCTCTCCGGCGCCAGTCCTGAAGCCGTGGCCGGTGCCCGCGCCAAGCTTGAAAAGGCACTGGAGGAGGCTCAGAGGCAGGACACCATCGGCTTCCTCATCCTTCCGGACCCGCGTGCGTACCGCCATGTCATCGGGCCGGGTGGAAGCGAGATCAACCGCATTCGCAAGAAGACGGGAACGAAGATTCAGGTTCCGAGGGATCAGCAGTCGGGCGAGGCGATTGAGATTGTGGGATCGAAGGCTGGGGTTGAGGAGGCAAGGGATGTGATTTTGGAAATTGTGCAGAATAATGCTTAGTGGAGTGGGAGAGTCGCATGTGGAGGTCGAATGAGATAATTGGATCGAGATAGTGTTATTGCTGTTTCTGCCGCGAAAAAGGCGTGTAGATCAGATGCAATCTTTAGATTGAGTGGACGTTTTAAAAAGCGAAGAATGAGAATATTGTTTAACTGCCATCGTCACTTGCAGTTGTCGAAAGCCACGAATTATGAATGGGTTTGTCATGCTTCGTTGATGTCATACCTTACTTAATTGTTTGCAGCTTCCTGCTTCTACTCTGGATGCTTCTGCCCATCTTCTGCTGCTGCTGTCTGCTCTTAAAGCAGTCTGGTGGGTGCCCGCATCCTCTTTGACCATGCTAACTCTCAAAGCCCCTTGGTCGCAACTCTCTTGCCATTTCGAAGCGTACTCGAAATGAATTGATGCACGGAAAGTAATCGAAGAAGAAGACAAAAGGACGTGCGCCTGCTGTAATCGACTTGTGACTCTTCTCTTCCTGTGCCAGAGCTAGATTCAGCCAAATCTCCCAACTTGGAGGATGCGTTATCCCAGATCCGTCCCCAACCTTTTGCTCAAATCAACCACGTTCCGGAAAACTCCTTGAATCTCTAGTATCTCCGCTCTTTTATCTGCTTGTACACCTCTGTCCTCGGCTTCCTCACCGAGAACTCTCTCGACTGACGTGCATGATCCGGAAACACCTTCGCACCACGACGAAACCCACGCTGACCGCGAAGCGGCTTGCTCGCCCTGTGCGCGGCGTAGTTCTCCTCGTGCTGTTTGTGCCACAGCTCGACCTCTGCGCGAATTCCACGCTCCGGAACGGTAGTGCACATACCGAGGACGCTGTCGAGGATGGTGCGGCCCTTAAGGATGGCGGAGGTGGAACGGAAAGTGTCCAACTCTGGGTTGCTGATGTCGAATTCGGAGTCGTGGGTGATGTCGATGATTTCGGTGCCGGAGACTTCGGTGAGGTCGATCACCTCGAGCTTAGTGTTCGTCTTTAACCACGCTCGTAGTGCTTTCTGATCGTCCATGTCTCGGTTTTGAAGTGAGAGAAAGAATCCGAGAACTTGAGTTGCGACTTTGCAGGTGTTTGCATCCTTCGCCACAAAGGCAGAGGCGATTTTTGCTGCCAATGCAATCTTCGTGCGGCTGAGCGACCACTTGCGACCTGGATCGTAGTAGAGTTGCTGCAATAACCTCAGCTCGAGGTTGAAGCCTGGACCGGACCGCATGCCAGCCGCTTGCTTGATCGAAGGATACAGCTTGTACAGTCCGTTGGTGACTAGGGCATCGAAGCTCGCGGTACGGGAGTTGCCCTTCATCACAACGCTGTCCATTGTTACGAACTCGACGAGCCCGCGAGGTGTGCCATCTGTGTCTTTCTTGAGCGGAAGGCCTAACTTTGCCGCGAAGGAAGCCACGGCCTCGAATTGGAGAGTTCCGCCAGCTGGGTTTCGAGAGGCTTTGACATCGAGGAAAGCGATGCGGATGTTCATTTCGCCTGCTGCATGTCGCTTGTGGGCGAGTTGAAGCGCGAGGTGCAGTGAGATAGTCCAGAATATGTAGGGGTTGTGCGGAGCAGTTAGCTTGCCGGAGAGAGCGATGATGAGCTGCGCTTCGAGTGTGATGTCTGGTGCTGGACCGAAGATTGCAGAGGCGGGCTTGAACTCGAAGCAGTCGTTGAAGCCATTGGACTGGTCCGAGTAGGTGCGGAAGAGGTACGCCATGATAGCGGACGGGATCGATTTTTTGTTGGAGGCGATGCGAAGATGTTCGTCGGTGAGCAATGAGAAAAATGAAGTCACATACTTGAACCGTTCGTGGTGAGGTGGTAGCGTCATGATATCTTTACCACATGCATGCTTTAGCAGCTGATAAGCGGCTGAAATTCACCTTGCTTCTCAGTTCTGGGGTGGTGGAGCACCAAAAGCGGCGGCATCAGCGTGGTCACGGTGAAATGGCACATGCGTGAGCAAGGTGAATAGCTGAATAGACCAATAGGCGTGCTTCGTTGTAACTATCACATGTCAGTCGCTTTCCAACCAGTCCGGCTCAAGTCCATCGTCTTCGGAATCACGAGATGGCAGAGAATCGGCGTCGCTGCGACTGACTGCTGCCTCATCGGCAGTTGCATCCATAGCTTCGTCGTTGTTGTTGCCGTTGAGAGTGACTTGGACATCATGTCGCTTCTGCGCTGGCCGTGGACTGCTGGCCGGAGGCGCTGTGCGTGAGGAACTTGCGGATGAGAGACCCTTCAGGGTCTCGGACACATCATTGTCGTTGACACCGTCAGCGTCGGCGTCTTCTTTTACAAGAAATCCCCCGCCCTGGTCATCCTCAAATGCGTGGTCAAATTTCGCATTGGTCGAGTGCGAGCTCTTCTGATAGTCCACGTCTGCATCCGGAAGAAAACCGCCGGCTGATCTCTGCTCGTCGTTGCTGTCAATAATGACCCCACCGCCTTGCCCGTCCTCGTCTTCTACGGGTCCAATAACCTCCGCAGAGGCGAATTCATCCTCCTGCTTAGAACCGTCCGCGTCGGGTAGGAAACCACCACCTATATCCTGATTTCCAGTATGCTCGGCGAAAAATCCTCCTCCCTGGTCGTCGTCATGTTCCGAGGTGTGTCTTGCTGATCCTTCACCGTAGCCAGTCGGCTCAGTATTGTGGTCAGTAACAAGGCTTCCGTCGTCTTCGCTGTCTTCATCGACGACCCTGCGCTTCTGTCGTGCAGCCTTGGGCTTTGCATTCAGTTCTCCCATTGAAAATTGCCCAGCAGTGGGCAAGACATCCTCTTCAGTGGCCCCTGGAAAGAACCCTCCAGGCTGGATATCAGGGTCATCCATCACCCCACCAACGTTGACATCGTCAAGCTCTTTCTCGTCATCATTCTTCCCATCACCGTACGCACTGACTCGCTCTGCAATCCGCAGGCCCACCAAGAAGCGTTTCCACTGCCGCAAAGCCACCAGACTGCGCGCACGAGACTCCTCTTCTACCTGAGCATCCTCGAAGCCATCGATTACTGCCTGCACAGCATCGGCAAACTGTTGAGCCACGATGATGCCTTCTACGATGGCTGTGCCATGGCGACCCTTGAATTGGAATCCGGTCACAGCTTCAGCATAGTCTACCTTGAGCAGCCGAGCGGCGTCTTTGGCCAAGCGATGGCGAACGTGTGCGCCTCCATACGGTATCATGGATGGAACGTATATGTCGAGGTTTCCATACGCATTCCTCGGTACTCTGCCTCTTTCGACAGGCGGTGGAACATATAGCTGCGTTTGATGCGGTGCGTAGAGAGCTGTAGTACTCGCAGGTCCGTCGCCATCGGGATCATCATCGTCGACTGAGCGTTGTCGTCTGGATCGTGCAGCAACATGCTTCAGAGGCTGCTCGCCTTCTTTGACTTCCCGACCACAGCGGTACCATTTGTCAGCGCTCTTGCAACTCAGCAGATCTTGTCTTCGATACACGGACTCCATTCTCGGTTTTGCAGCAGTTCCAGCGTTCACTTTCCCAACCTCGCGCATGGGATAGATCACCTCGTTCCGTTTCAAGTGTCGTTCTAGAGCGTAGTATGGATGGTCCTTGAAATCCAGTACATTGGCAGGCATACCTTCGCGGGCTTCCTTCTGTGCCAACTCGGCATCCTCGACCTGATCTCTATCGAGCAGTCCACCACGCCGGCGAAAGATGCGCATAGCCTTTTTGAACCACTTTGCGCCTTCGTGCGATGACTCCACTCGAAATCGGCGAGTCTTCGCATTGTATGCCTTGGCGTAGCGCTTCGTAACATCGCGAGCCACACCGCTATCTTCAACAGCAATGGCGTACACAAGCTGGTTCAAGTCGTAGGAAGATGGTGGTTCCAGCTTGAAGGCTTTATTGACAGTGTGAGTGACAATTGGATCCACTGGTAGCCACTTCTGCTGAGCCTTGTTGAATGCTTCAACCCAGTACACTGGATATGACAGCTTCTGCACCGGCTTCTCCCGTTTTGTCACTGGCGCTGCGTCGGACTTTGAAGCAAATGCAGGCCTTCCCAGCCGCCTCCGCACAGACGGGATCTTGCCTCTGCTTCCAGACCCATTCAAGGCACTATCTTCGGCATCGCTAGCAGACTGGTCGGTGTTCGATGCCGTCGCAAACACTCGTTGCCTGACGGGCTTTCGTGGCGTCGCGCCTTTGGGTACACTGCCGAAAGGCAGTGGCTGGAGCGAGCAGACTAGTCGAGTTTGAACTCCGACCGCACGAAGCAAAGCACAGAAGAGCTGATTGCCGGTGTCTTGAGAACCCTCCATAGCTTTAGCAGCTCGTGTGAAATCAGCTCTGTCCATGGGCTCGGCATATTCCCCCAAGAAATCGGCATCTTCTTCCACAATCCAATGTGGCTTGCTGAGTCCCTGAGCAGTCACCCGAAATTCTGCTGTGAAAGAATCAATGGCCTGCTGTAGTCCGTCCACGAACGATCTGTTGCGCTGGAATTGAGAGAATTCCGCCTTAGGGTTCAGGTATGATATGGTCTTGGAAGTGAGTAGAGGACGTAGATGGCGTTGTACGACGGCGTTGTTGCACCACGCGTTGAGATACTTGATGTGTTCTAGAAGACAAAGGACGTGTAGCTTGTGAACTATCAGTCGCTGAGCTTTTTCAGCGAATGTCGCAGGCTTCCTCCGGTTCGTTTGGCGCGATCGCTGTGAGATGTCCTCTGGCTTGATGGAGATGGCGAGGTCTTCGATACCGTCTGCTTCGGAAGAGCTGGAGTGCTCTTCTGCCTGGTCGAGGTCGACATCTTCGAACTGAAAGTCACTGACTTCAGATTCGGAGGAATCCTCGACAGTCTGCGGGTGCTCGGCATGGCTTGCTTCACTCCTGGGCTTGCTCACGACCTCGTTCGTTGCGGGCTTCGGCGCTTGCTTGAGACTCCTCTCCTGCGCGATCCTTCGTCTCTTCGTGGGCGGACTGACGTCGTCTGGGAAGCTCTCAACGTCAGCCTCGGCCAACATGGACTGGAACACATCGGGAATGTCGCTGTGACCGCCACGGAAGCGCGCGGACCGTCGAGCCGTGGTAGCTCTGGCCCGATCTTTGCCTTTCCCTCTACTCGGTGCCATGGCTGAGCATATCGTTGACTTCTCATGTTTCTCATCAGGGGGGTGTTGATCAAGCAATCGCACGGAAGCAACACTTCCCAGCGCGTGATGACGTCGGAGCTTTGTGAGGCTCGGCGGTCGGCCAAGCGGGTACTAGCCGGCCCGTCCCTAGACTCAACTCTATCGATACTCTTCTCCAGCTCGTTTGGGTGGTCGCCACTCCGCTCTGCAACAACGATTCGGCCCCTTCACCGCAACCAAAGCACTCTGATCGTCGTGTGGAACTCGGTGGGGTGGCCTGTGGGGCCGTAAGAAAGGTAAAGTTCCGCAATGGTCCTTCGCGTAGGAGGTTAAGGCAGGGTCCGGTATCCCCTTGCGATCGTTGAGCAAATGACCTCACGCAGCTACGGAGTATACCTTATTACTTGGCACAGACTCGATCCGACTGCAAGCACACGGCTCGTCTCGTCACGCATCGCACGGCCATCGAGTCCTCACATGGCGACAAGGACATTCGATTCGCAAGATCACAGGATTCTCGGCTCGCGCTATGCGGTTTGCTAGGCGCTGTGTGTTGAGACCTCCCGGACGTGCGAAAAGCATATGCCGGAACTTGTTCGTGAGCTCTAGATCCATTCGAGTTTCGCGCTCGCTCATTGAAGTGCGAATTTGCTGATATCTTCCACTGTAGGCTGCTGATTCACGCATCAGGCGCCCTGCTCCTTCTCATTCTTCCGGCGCACGGATTCGCCGTTCAACGCAATGATCTTGAATCATGCTCGAGGGAACAGCTTTCGCCCGTGGAACTGAGCATCGATAGATGCAAGCCCTGCAGGACAAGATACATTCCCTTCTTCCCAATATGGACTGATGCATGCAGAATCCCATCAATTGATGCCATACCGCGCCGTGGACCCTGCTTTAACGGGATACGACAGGGATGGTAACCTTGGTCCGCATGTGTGCACCACGCGCGCACAAAACCGTTGTTTGATAACTTGTCTATCAATCTTACCCTGCATCCTTGCTGGTTCCCCAATGCAGGCATTCCCTGTCCTGGAAAATATGGCCCCGCAGAATGAAGGGTTCACAATGTTGCTTTCAGCCGTGCCAGCACAGACGACATGACTCTGGTGATGAACTACTATAACCAACGATGCCTCGCTTACATCGGGTCCAAAAATCATTCGTCGCGGCGGTCGCGCCATACATGTGCGCTGCGCAGATCGACAGTCCGTGGAGAACGGGCCAAAATCTGTGGCCGCTCTGCAATGATGATGTGCGTGCGACGAATGGATCCACCAACGTTGTTAAGGTCCGTTCATGGCTTCCGCGCCAAACACGATGACTGTGGAGCGCCTTACGGACACTGACCGCGATTCATCTACATCCGCCAAGTCATCGAGTCCCTCATCATTGGTGCAAGTGCAGAGGCAATCTTGCACACACATGGGGCCACCTGGACAGGGCTTCGGACTCTTCATGTGAACTCATCTCTACAAGCGTCTGATCAGCCATTTGATCTTTTACTCACGGACTAGGTCACCGTCAATATCTCTATGCATATCGTTGGCAACTCTTCTCGCGCGAAATTGCGTAGACGGATGCTACTGCAACAAACATGCTGTGCATGATATCTGGGTGCTCATTCATCACAGCTCTCACTGTTCAGTATCGTCAACAAAGCGTCATATCGGTACAGGAAGGTTTGAGCGGCTGAGGCTAGCATCTCTTATGCAGGTGCGTTTAAGCATGATCGACCCACAGCTAACACCGATCCAGCCATTACACTGCAAAGCCTAATCTTCTGACGATCTCTTCACTCAACGATTCGGACATTCGACGAATCTACTCCCGGTGAGTGCGCATATTCCTACTTCGAAAGCAGGATTGCGCATCTATCGACGATGATGAGTGGCAGCGCTGCCGGAACAACACAGTACGCAGCACTGTCGTAGGGTGTACGCAGATGGTGTATGTATAAAGGTAGGCATATGTGCTCTCCTCTGTCTCCTTCCCCGGCATCATCTCCATCATCGTCCTTCTCCCTCGAACCTACTCCCCTCATTCTTCTCTCCACGCACAATGAAGACCACGTTCTCCGGGTTGGCTCTGCCGACCTTGGCTCTGGCGCTCCCCCAAATGCTCACAGGCGCCAACTCGGGCCAGAAGCTTGGTTTGCCCACGGTCAGCGGTCTCCTCGATGATGTCTCCGGACTTCTTGGTTCCGTTGCATCATCAATCAACCCCGACAACAAGCGACCAGAGTCAGGCTATGAATTCATGGAGCCTGGCCCAAATGACAGCAGAGGCCCCTGTGAGTTCACACATCGATAGTTGGCATCGACAGCTGGTCACTGACCGACATCGTAGGCCCGGGGTTGAACCTGCTCGCCAACTATGGCTACTTGCCTCGTAACGGTCATGTCACATCAAGCCAGGTCATCGAGGCCGTCTCACGCGGTTTCAACATGGGAGCGGACCTTGCAACGGTCCTCGCTGTCTTCGCCGTCTTGCCCGATGGCGATATCGAGACCCAGTCGTGGTGGCTGGGTGCAGGCCCGAACAACTTCGGCGGTTTGAACCGTCACTCCACCGTCGAGGTCGACATCTCTCCCAACAAAGAGGATTTCTACAATGGCTCTGGTGACAACCATCACATTTCTTCTCGCATCTTCAAGCAAAACGTGGAGTTTGTCAAGCAAGATCCCAACAAGGAGTTCAGCTACGATGTCATGCGACGACAGTACAGCGCCAATGCCGCCTTCTCGAAGCAATACAGTAAGCACTCCCCGCTATGCATCCAGCATGGAATCGTCTTTAACAAATGATCAGACCCATATCTTTACTACTTCCCATTCCCGTCCATTGTGTCGGTTGTGGCTTTCAACTTCTACCCCGAATACTTCTCCAACGGCACATACGGAGCAGGCGGAGTGGCCAACTACGAGTCCATCTCCAGCATTGTCGGCGCCAAGTATGACAAAAAGACCGGCGACTACGAATACGTCCCCGAGAGGTGGCCCGAGAACTGGTACCGCCGCGCCACCCCCTACGGTGCCGTCGAGGCCATGGCTTCACTCGCATCTACCCTGCCAACCCTGTGGCCATGCCCTTCGGGCAGATTGGAACTCCCAACCTCAATGCCACCACTTTACTCTGCAACGTGTTCCAGGGCTTGAACTCCATCACACCTCTCGCCATTGCCGGCCAAAGCCGTGCCGCGCAAGCTAGCCTCACATGGGCGCTTGGAAAGCTCATTGCTGTCGGTCTTGATGGCACCACTCTCGGATGCCCAAAGACTACGATCAGCCAAAACTTCTACCCTGACGTCAAGGGTGGCCCGCTGCAGCCACCTCCGGTCCAGAGCAAGAACAATGGTAACAATGTCTACAACAAAGTGTACCACCGCACTGCGCCCAAGCAGCCGATCTGTGACATTACCGCGCCCGCAGCGCCTGCATATTAAGATGGAACCCCAAGATTGCGCCAAAGCAGCCGGTGTGCATGAGGAGTGGTTGTGTAAGAGGCGGCTCGATGATAAGACGCTTTGATCATGTTGTACGAGCTCGAAAACCTTGGGTGAAGATCGATTGGCTCTGTCAATGATCTCGCCTATGTGCCTGCTTGGATATAATAATGCGTGGACCGACCGAGTGGGATATTGGTCTGGAACCTGTGTAATAGATGTACATCTCACGAGCAACGAACATCATGACCCTAACCTGACTTCCCCTGCTCCACCTTCGTGAACATTGCTTTGGCAGTTTACTAACCTGCACCGTACGCTTGATTCTTCAATGTGTCAATCTGTGATCAAGCGATATCTTGCGTGACTCGAATTAGCAAACATCGAACTGGCCGTTGTTGCGTCAATATCAAATCTCCTCCTCGGCCGACAACTGAGAATGAATTCATGTCCAATGGTGACAAAGTGAAGTAGAGGTTTTCGTGTCAATCACGCGTCAATTTGAAGTGAAGTGAAGTGAAGTTTGGCGCGCCACGCCACGTGCGGTGGGGTTCGCGAAACGCAGAGATCCCGGTCTTGTTTGGTCAACAAAGTCCAATTCTCCTGCCAAAGAACCTGACTCTCTCTTCTTGTGGATGGACTCTTCGACACATCCTTTCTAACCGACCATTCTCTCCAACAGTACAGCGTCGCCAGCATGGAGAACTAGTAAGTCGCACGCACAGGGACTTACGTCAAAGCCGGAAGAGACACTGACAAACGACCCCTCTACAGCCAGAAGATGGAAAAGGTCGGCGAGGGCACCTACGGAGTCGTCTACAAAGCGCGCGACCTCAGCACACCGGAGAATCGCATCGTCGCGCTGAAGAAGATCCGTCTCGAAGCGGAGGATGAAGGCGTTCCGTCCACGGCCATTCGAGAGATCAGTCTGCTCAAGGAGATGCAACATCCCAACGTACTGCGCCTGCTCAACATCGTCCACGCCGACGGCCACAAGCTATACCTCGTCATGGAGTTTCTCGATCTGGATTTGAAGAAGTACATGGAGTCGCTGCCGGTGAGCCAGGGTGGTCGTGGCAAGCCGTTGCCGGAGGGAGTGTTGGAGGCAACAGGACATCTTGGGTTGGGAGCACAAATGGTACGATTTCGCAGCGTACACACGCTGAGATAACACACATACTGACGACCAACAGGTCCGCAAATTCACACTTCAG
Source organism: Zymoseptoria brevis (assembly GCA_000983655.1). Taxonomy (NCBI): domain Eukaryota; kingdom Fungi; phylum Ascomycota; class Dothideomycetes; order Mycosphaerellales; family Mycosphaerellaceae; genus Zymoseptoria; species Zymoseptoria brevis. The sequence goes on along the minus strand of JYJE01004275.1, from coordinate 81,488 downwards.
CTCCTCCAAGGCATCCGCTACTGCCATTCCCACCGCGTCCTCCACCGCGATCTCAAACCCCAAAACCTCCTCATCGACCGCGACGGCAACCTCAAAATCGGCGACTTCGGTCTCGCTCGCGCTTTCGGCGTTCCTCTCCGCACATACACCCACGAAGTCGTTACGCTGTGGTATCGCGCCCCGGAAATTCTGCTCGGAGGTCGGCAATACAGCACAGGCGTGGACATGTGGTCGATCGGCTGCATCTTTGCGGAGATGGCGACTCGGAAACCCCTCTTTCCCGGCGACTCGGAAATCGATGAAATCTTCAAGATCTTCCGCATCCTTGGTACACCGAATGAGCAGGACTGGCCGGGTGTTACGTCCTTCCCCGACTTCAAGTCTTCCTTCCCCAAGTGGGAGCGCAAGCAAGATGAGGAGATGGTCAATGCTGAGGGTGTCAAGATCTTGGGCGACGAGGGTCTGATTCTGCTTGAGAGCTTACTGGTGTTCGATCCGGCCGGACGTATGAGCGCGAAGCAGGCGGTGCACCATCCATACTTTGACAACAACAACGGACAGTTTGTGATGGGCCCACATGGATACCAATGAATGAACGAAATGGGAGAGGTGAACGTGGAACGATCTTCATGGCGGATCGGAAGACATCAGAGACTGGGCGGGAGGCAAGAGTCTGTTTCATACCATCTCCTCTGTTAGGTTACGGGCCGTCTGGATGATGGCATTGACTTCGGGAAATGGTCAAGAAAGGCGTTATAGGGTGCAAAGAAGGGCTATGATATGCCGCGCCACAACGAAGGCGAATGGCACAGGATGTTGGAATGCGAATTGCTTCCTGGAGGTCAGAAAGATGTATCATGCGAATCAACAGAATAATCACTGCAAATTTTCTGTTTACCGTCCATGACTTCTCATCCAATACGCTTTTAGCTCGTAAATCTATCATTGACCCAGTGCATAACACTCGTAATTCATCCCAATCTATCCCTCATCACAGCACCGCCTTTTCGTCCGACGGTAGTCAATACGCCTTGAGAATCTGGCCCGCCTCGAACGTGTCACCAGACTCCAGCTTCTGCCATCCATCGACGGTGCCCACCTCCACGCATACCATCGTCTTGTAGCCATCCTTCGGCTCGAAGTCGCTCATACCCTTCGACTTCTCGATCCAGGGGTTCCACACGACCGTGTCGGCGAGGTTGTCGCGGATGACGTCGAGGTGCGGCTTGCCGTCTTCCACCACGGAGGTGGTGTCCTGCTTGATGCCCTTGTAGACGCGGTCGACTTCGCCGGCAATGGAGATGTTGGCCGGGGACTGCTTGTGCTCGGTGGCATTGAGCATTTTGTCGACGTAGGTTTCGCTTCCGAGACCGGTGATTTGTGTGCGTGTGATGTCCTGATCGCCTGTTAGCTCATTGCATAGACTTGCGCTCGAAGGATGTACACTACTCACGTTGATCAAAAAGTACGAGTGCAGCAAGAATTGGAACTCGAAGCTCTCCTTGCCCGAATTGCTCACGTTCAACATCGTCTGCAGTCTCCCATCCTTGGACAGCGTCACGCTGTACACGAGTGCAAACTCATACGGCCATGCCTTCTTGTGCTCCTCGCTGAGGTTGTTGTGTGATAGACCGAAGTCGAGCTTGACACTGTCGTCGCCGCCTTTGGCCAGAGAGCCGGACTCCGAGGAGGACTTGCCTAGGTACTCCCAAGTCGAGTTGCGAGCGAAGCCATGTTGAGGGAGGGCACCTGTAGCGTGGTCTTTTGGCGGAGGTCCGAATGCCTGTTGTTATTGTCAGTTATGTCGCTCCGGCTGCCTCCGTCTCTTGCCATTGTCACGTACTGGGAACACCACAGGAATTCCTCCTCTCACTGGCTTGCTACCATCCAGTTTCGCGGCGGTGCTGAGCCAAAGCCTCTCTTTTCCGTTGGTCTTCCAGCTGATGACCGATGCACCGTAGAGAAGGACCTCGACAGAGTCGCCGGTTGGTAGTACAGCGACCACTCTACCCTTGTCGGCGTGTACAGAGGGTTGAGGACCGGTCGTCGAGGGCGAAAGGGCGGAGGGCTTGTTTGGACGATCTGATGGTGGAGTCAGTTAAATGCTAATGGTGTATCGTTCTTCAGGTACACTCACCCATGATTGCGATATGTTCTCGTTTGTAAGTAGTAAGGAGACAGGATGAATTGTGTGCTGATCGAGGATAACAATGGCACGACCTGAAACATGATGTAAGGGAGAGAGCTGGGGAGCTTTCACAGCTTGCCCCCCACTTTGAATGGGAACCTGGTAGGTCTTTGAACGGGGCAGCCAATTGCCATCAATATTTGACGCGAATGCAACACTGACTTTCAATGTCAGTGGCCTAGACTTGACCTCACCTCCATACCATACCCTTTGGAGCATCGTCTCGGGCCAACTGCCTTCCGGCCTTACTCACACGAGCAGGATCAATCGATATAATTCCAATAGTCCTATACATTCATGCTAAACCTGAGCGCAAGCCATGTTCTACATACAATGTTCTCTCCCGCTCTGCAGAAATGAGCAATCAAGCAATGGAGTCCTTTCGCGAACCCACTTCAAGTATCTCGACCACGCCTTTCCGCCTCAAAAATCTCCTTTCGAATCTCATACAGCACATCGTCGAACTCCCGCTCATCCTCCGGCTTGCCAATGATCATCTTCTTGCAGTCTGCCAACACGCCTCGCAGACGGCCAAGGATACTGGCTGGCTGTACAACTTTCTTACTACGTACGGCCGCCGAGTGCTCCTGCGTAAGCTGCTTCTCTGGACTGGCAGCCTCGTGGTCGCTGTCCTCATCGGGCTGTTGCACTGTTTGGGATCGGCTTTGTGAATCGCTGGAGCGAGTTCGAAGTGCTGATGCTTCTCCCTGCGATTGTGGGCCTGCTTTCGACTTGCGCTTCTTACGCGACTTGCCGGGAGCAGGGGTTTCCTCTACACGGCTGATGCTGGAGTCGACCGGTTCGTCGACGCTGCCTGAGCTCATAGCTGAAGCTCGTCGCTTAACACCCGACACAGATTCCGCTTCGGCGGTCTTCGATTGTTCCTTGCTCTCCGCTTTCCTCGCCTTCTTGGCCCGCTTGCTTTGAGAGGGCTGGCCATCTTCGGGACCTTTTTTGTCTGCGGAACTCTGCCTGTTCATTGTGACAACCACTTGGGGAGAGTATGGTTTGGTCTTCTTCTCGGGACTCGGCTGCGGAGACCGCACCACTTGGCTACTTGCGACAACGATTTCATCCTCGATTCCGTCGTCGTTGTCAGCTTCCTGACTTCGGCTCAAAAGGCCAGTCCAGAATGACTTGAATGGCGACTGTTTCTGTTTCTTTGCCGAAGAAGCCTTCTCGGCACTGCGCTTCCGTTTTTTGCTCTCCCCGTGACTCTGTGGAGTGCTCGCACTGACAACGTCGGGTGTGTTATCTTCGGAGCGTTGAATCATGGAGTCTTCGATTCTGGACGGAGTCGGCGGGGTATTCTTGGAGCTTTCGAAAGAGCCGGCAGGCTCAGACGCCTCCTCGGTGGCCTTTTCGGGAGAGCTTTCCACAACAGTAGTCTCGTCAACTGTAGCTGCAGCTTCTCGTCGAAGTTGATCCGCTGGCAGCGCTGTATCGGATGGCAAATCCGAGCCTAAGACCGCAGCTGAGGTTTCTGAGGCCGAATCTGCATGGCCGGATATCTCGTTGTCACCCTCCTCCTCTACAGCTTCTACCTGCTCCACGACACGCGGTTGGACCCGTCTTCTGCTATCATCGTCTCGTGGAGGCGACGAAGGGGGGTCACAGTCTGTGTCATAGGCGTCTTCGTCATTATCGTCGACCTGCGCGTTGGTATCGACGACTGCAGTAGCGCGAGGAGTGGGAGATGAGGGAAGATCGTCGCTCATTGGGTTCGCGTCCGCTGGCCCTGTCGGCGTCCCTTCGTTATTCTCGTTCTCTGCGTGCGGAAGGCCGGAAGTGAAGTTCAATTTCTTCGCAATGTTCTTGCGTGCAGCACTGGACTTCATGGCAGGACTGGATGACATTCCTGGAAACATTTGCGCATCGCCACGCTGCCTCTCCTTGACCTCCTTTTGATGTTCGGTCAAGACCTGAGATTCTCCGCTGTTGTACAAGACGGGCGAAGAGTCGATGGGAGCGAACTCGATCTGAGAATCGTCATGGCGAAGTTTGGGAGCGACCTTCGCCTTGGCGGGTGTTGATCGGGTGGAAGACCCTCCCAAGACCGCCGCGGCATCGTATGGAAGTCCATGCACGGCGAGATGCTGCTTGATCAAGAAGTTCTCAGGAGACTGATTTCGGATCAGACGAGGGGTGGAGCGAGGCGCCGGCGAAAACTCGAAGCGAGATGTCGGAACGCTTGCTGACTGCGATTCCGCAAACATCGGGAGCGATGCTACCTCCGAAGCAGCCTGTTCTTGTGGGAGACCAGGGAGACAGAGTTCCGCTTGGAGACTTCTGGCACGGAGAATAGCCACCAGATCAGGAGGATATTCCAAGGCTGATTCACTACCGAAGGACGAGTTCCAAAAGAGTATTGCGTTGTTGACAATAACTTTGCTCGGGCTGGACATCGCAGAGACCATCAATCGGTCGACTGCTTTTAGGAGCGCACTGTCTTGCTTCGGCATGCTCTTCAATAGCAATGCCACCTCCGACCACAGCCGGTCAATGCGATGAGCAGCGGAAGCATTGGTTGTAGTCCCAGTGATTGGATAGACTAGTCGCTGCGCATCCGCAATCCACGCAGAAAGTCCATTCTGGATGTTTTCGAGAGCCGAAGACAAGATTTGCGTGGGACAGCGCCGCAGGAATTTGGTGAGCGCGGTCAAGGCATCGTCTAAAAGCTTCGACGAAGGTCCAGATACAGTGCCAGCCTCACGGTAAGCTCGTCCCAGGATCCGGTCCACTGCCTTATATACGCAATCAAATGGGTCGAGCGAGGTATTTTTGGAGGGTTCGAGACTGACGACCCACAGTACCTTCCTGCTCGTTCCAAGCTCTTGTCGACTATGCGGCCAGACGCCATGATCCAAGAGGCCTGCCGCAATGTGCAACAGTGTCGGCACAGGCAGATCGTCGAGTGTCTGTATCAAAGACTTGGCCAGCGGCTCCATCACACCCAAGGCCACGCCTCCATTCCCTGCGTAATGCTTGGCTGATCTGCAAGCGGCCTCAAGAAGCTCACGAGCCCTTGCTAAGCAGTCGGAGGTCGCGTCCGTGTGGGCCAGTCCGTCGGAAAGTATGTTGAGCGAAGTGCGAAGCGTCAGCCCCAGAACGCTGGTATCGTGGCTGGTGCTCGACGCTGAAGTGTTGTCGAGTACTGCTATAGCTCTGTCCGCGACGCCTTGCCAGACAATGCTGGCGACCCGATCTGAGGCGCCAACGCGTTGCAAGCCTGCGCAGAATCGCATCGATCGATGGAGCAGACCTAGCGTGGAAGCGGAAGAGCTCTTTCCTGTCGAGAAAAGATACAAAAACCAGGCCACAAAGTCATCGTAGAAGGGGCCCATCTGGAACGCGAGGGGGGGTTGATAGTAAAGTGCGAACAAGAATGCGAAGGGCGCGTGAGCGGATACAGCGTGCTTCGAACTGCGATGTGATGGTGTCGGTGCGGCCTCCAGCTCATCCGCGCTCGTCCTGGAAAGTATGTCGTCTCCGAAATGGCCAACACCTATAGATGTCACCGCGCTCTCGAGCAGTAGACGATACCGCCCAACCCATACGAAGTCTTCCATACCCTGTTGATCCTTGGTCGTGGAGTTCCAGATGCGCCGGAAGAAGTTGACCAGTTGTGCAATTGCCTCCTTCAGTTCGTTGGATGCTTTGACTTCTTGACTTCCTGCCTCGGTCACTGCCTGCAACATGAGACGCCATGTATCATCGACCAGCTCGTTGCTTTGCGCGGGCGACCACATGCCCGCAATGATCATTGGTTCCAGTATTTCGATGATCCTCCCAAGGCGGGATCGTATCCATCGAGGGTCAAGCCTTGGAAGATTTGCCGGCGTGATGGCATCCGGCTCCATTGCAGCGTTGACGTTCCAGACGCCGGTCCTGCTCTGAAGAAGTCCGTGTAGTACGCGACAGGCGTTGAGCTGCCCTCGGCTGCCAGCTTTGATCATCTTTGTTAGAATTGGTCCGACATAGAGATCCCAGGCCGGATCCAGTTCCTCGTGTGGTAGGGCTGGCCGTAGTGCATAGTGGAGCAAATTGCAGTAGCTGTCTAGAGCAAATTGACGCAGGTACTGAGCAGTCTTGTCATTCCCGCGCTTCTCCAGCCCGACCACAATGGGCACGGTCAACATGGACCGCATTGTCTCCGTGGTGGACGAGTCAGGCATGACAGAGAACACCAACTTGTTCCAAGCCATGTTTGCCTGATGCTTGACCGCCATGTCGCCCGAGTTCAGACATTTTTGCAAAGTCAACAACCAAGATCTGAACTTCGGCCATTTGTCGATTGGTTTCCGCTTGCAGCGAAAAAACATGATGACTGCTGACCAGATCCGAGGTACCAACGAGGCCAGCTCTTTGTCGCCACACATTTGCATCAGTCGCAGGTTGACGAAGTCTCCATAACTTCGGCCGTCCTCCATCTCTTTCTCGCAAATTTCGTGCAGGATCTTGGTTGCCTGCTGGTTCGTTCCCAGGGAGAGAGATGCTTGCGCGCAGGCCTCGATCGCTCGAGCGCGTATATCTTTTACACTGCTCATCATACCATGGAACATGTGCTCGATCCAGTCCCGCATCCGGTTCAGCATCGTGCTCGGTGCCTTCTCAATGAGTCTCTGGAATATGATGAGGCGTCCTGAGATTGCGGTGTTGCCCGAACATCGGGTGTCGACGGTTTGCAGAGCGGTAACGAGCTTGTCCACCCTCGAGGCATTTAGTGTGCTCAGATTGTATCGCTGTTGGCAGAGAATGAAGAGATGACTCTTCACGATTGACTTGGGCATTTCCGGCTGCTCCAGGACGAAAATGGATCGATCGATGATGAAGGCTCGGAAGTCATCGTCTAATGCCTCTGCCACCTCCAGGTTGTGCAGGAGAGCGCATGCGAGCTGTAAAGACTGAGTAACCATGTGCGAGTCTAGTTTACCGGAAGAGTCCTTCCAAGCCATGTCTCTGGTCATGAATTGCATCAGAAGCTGGATCTTCTCCACGATGGCCTGGGGCTCTGGCACGCCGTCATATGTTCTCAAGGCTCCATTGAGCGCCAGGTACGCGTCCCGTCGCCCATCACGCGAAGACCCTTCCAGAAGTTTGATGACTGACTGCAGCATTGCGCGGAAGCTGCCAGGAACCTGGGGAGAAAAGAAGCTGATCTTGCTTTCGAGGTCGTCCGGAGTTAGCGGTAGAAGCTCGTTCGAAGGCTTCAGAATCGACTTTAGCGGTTTGGTAGCACGGATCAATGAGGCCTGTCGCGGAAAGTGAGGTCTTGGAGAGCCGGTGTGCGCTGTCTGGGAATGATACGTTGGATGAGGTGAGAAGTCGACCTTTTTCACTGCAGTCAAGCCTCGAAGCTGTGAAGATGTCGGTGATGATCTCGGTGGCGGCGTATCGGTAGAAGAACTCTTCAACTTAGTGCTGGAGGCGTCGACGTCCGGCTCTTGATGACCTTCTTCGAGGAATCGCAAGGCATCGTCAACGTCGGTGGAAACGTCTCTCGGTGGTGTCGGCGGCCGGGCGGACATGGAAGAGAAGACGGAGGACGAAGTGACCGGCGACGACATGTTTCCTGCGTCCAAGGCAGAAGATGGTAATCAAGGCAGCGCAGTCATATCGAGCAACGTCCTCTACAACGCCTGCTGCTGGAAGTGGTGCAGGACGGAGGTGGTAGAAGGGACGATGGACGAACAATCGAGGGTCCGCCAACGTCGCGTGAAGCGCGAATCGGGAAGACGCGTCTCGTGATTAATTGGAGGTTGGTAAGAGCGGGCAGTGTTGATGCCTCAGGCATCAGTTGGAGACCCATCTTCGAATAACTGCCGAAGCAAGACCACCATCAGAACACATCAACCTTTCCACAAGCAGACCCATCTGATACGTTCAGTGCGGGGCTGACGAGATCACGCAACCTGTTCAGTCGCTCCAGTTTTTCCATTCGCATGACCGCGGTCATGCAACGCCAGAATGGAGGCACCGCTGGCACCGCAGAAGTGGACCGATTGCTGCTCGAACTTGAGAAGAACCTCGAAGGCGCGAAGCTCTCTTTGCAACGTGAGATGTCTCACTTTGTTCACTCTTGTCCTTGCTGATGACATGTACAGAACAGCAAGACCTGTTGAGTCAACTGAAGGTTCTAGGCCGTACCGCAGACAACGCCAGCCCAATCTTCACAAAGCGGGCAAGTTAGTCATATCGCAGAAACGCCTCGAGCGAACACTCATCGCACCTTCTAGGGTATTTCCGTACTCTCAAAATATGGTCTTGATCGAGACGATGCTCCAGACACATCTCGCGAAGCTCTGCGATGCCTAGCAAACGCCTTTTACCTCAACGAGCCGTGCCGTCAAACGTTCGTCGATCTTGGATACGCACCAAAAGCTGCGGAAAGGCTCAAAGCCGACAACCGAGACGACGAATTCCTCGTCGCACGAATGCTGTTCCTCCTGACGTATAAAACGAAAATTGACTTTGGCGCCCTCATCAATCAACATCAGCTTGCGGAAAGCATAAATCAACATATCGCCAGACACGCCAAGCGCTTCTCGAAAGCAGAGATTACGAGCTCTGCCACCTCACCGATGCATGATATGTCGATGACTGAGACTTTGAAACTGTTGTATAACATCATACACCACTACCCTGACCAGGGTTCGAGGTTCTTGCCATCGATCGAGCCTTTGACCAACATCATCTTGTATTTTCCTCTACAAAAACAACCTCTTCAGCCCCCGATCACATCCGCTCTCAATGCTTTGGGCAAATTGGACCTTCAAGCCACGGAACCTGGGGCGAAAGTGGAGCAAGAGTCGAGTGTGAGTCCTTTGTTCCCAAAATCCGACCCGAAGTCCGTGATCGAGCGCTTGACTTTCATACTGGACGGCGCCATCCGGCGTCAACCCGAGAAGGACATTGATGAGGCTGCAGCAACCTTGTGTGCTTTGTTGATACTAGGGTATGAGCTTGGGACACAAGAGACAAAGTCATGGATGCAAGAACTTCTTCTTCCAACCAGCGAGGATCGCGAGAAGCCACTCGGACAAGGCGACACGCTGGCCTCTCGTCTGCTGCGACTTTCATGCTCGCCAGTCCTGCCAAGGCTACGCGTTGTTATCTCAAGCTTGCTGTTTGAGCTCAGCGACAAGGACGCTGACAAGTTCATCAAGAACATTGGCTACGGCTTTGCATCAGGCTTCCTCGCGAGTAAGAACATCCAGATACCACGCACTGCTATGGATTCCGGCATCACAGGAAGTGACGGCGTTACGGAAGCTGGATTCGATATCAATCCCGTCACCGGTCAGCGACTGAGCGCAGAGAGAGCGAATGCATCGAAAGTCAAAGAAATGACAGACGAGGAGAAGGAGCGCGAGGCTGAGAAGCTCTTTGTTCTCTTCGAACGACTCAAGGCGACTGGTGTCATGAACGTGCAGAATCCTGTGGAGCAGGCTATCCAAGAAGGAAGATTCGAAGAACTGGATGACTGAACTCACTGGAAACGAAATTATTGAGTTTTTGAATATTCATACTTGAGCTACGCTTTCCTCTATCGACCTTGGAGTCAAAGACATACACATTGTGTCGTTCACAGGCGCGTCTCATGTCTGATCTATGCTCTTCCGGAATCCTGGGGAGAGCTGCGCAGTGCCTCCCATTCGCGGATCCGACGCTTTTCTGGACCTTCGGCAACCATGCTGCGGCTATCACACATCCCAATGGACTCCGCATACCATTCGTCGGGGACACTTGCTCCAGCGCTGTAGAAACTTTCGGTACCTTCGATGAAGCCATGGTGGAAAGCGGCTGATGCAATCTCGGCCTCCTGATTCTCGACCGTCTGCGCCGATGGACTTCCGTCTCAGATTTTTCACCGGGCAGTGCCTCGGCCCAGTTCTGTATTGGAACACGATCAACGAAACCTGCGATCTCTGCCTCCTGACTGAGACGATACCCATCATCAGCGTAATCGAGGAAGCCAGACTCAAGGTCATCGTCGCGCGCAAGTCGTAGCGTCAGTTCCGCAATTACATTCAGGTCAATGAAAGCATGAAGGACATCCGAACCCAGCTCGGCCCGGATGTCAGAAAGATTTGCGCACGACTCTTCCCACTGCTGCTCCGGTCCCTCCAGCTCTGCTTCGATCTTGGATCTTGCTTTCCAGGAGACGGCTAGCCTGGCCCGCAAGGCCCTGACCTCTGGCTCCGGCAGACGGTTGTCTTTTGGACGGCTTGTTCCATCGAGGTGATAATCGTCGTCGTGGATTTGGCTGTGGAGTGCTTGCAGTCTCTTGTCAAGCGCTCGAAGCCGGGTTCGAGTGTGAAGCGCTTGATGCTCTTCTTTTTGGAGGACTAGCAGCTTTTCCGCGAGAAGGCCGGCTTGGTCTCGAGATATCACCACTTTCTTTCCTCTGAGGCGCGGTGACCGTCTCCAAAGCTTGTGGCTCCTTCTCTCCGGCCGGCTTTTGGTGAGTCTCATGGGTTTCTGCTCGGCGGTGGCGGCTTTGCTATGAGTAGAGGCGAAGTTCTTCGCGATGGCAAAGCTCCTCTTAATTGTCTGGAGCGCGGCTCCCGCAGCGGCTCTGCAACAGTTCATTGCGAGGCGGATGATTAGCTCGACGGAGTCTCAGGTCTCTGTCACGAGCTGGCAATGCGCAATGATTGCGGGCTTGGTAAGTTCTGTTATGGCAAACAGAATCGACCCAAACATTGGACTGACGAAATTTTCCAGAACCATGTTCCGCCTTCTCGAACAAGGCTCAGGCTATACTCAGATGAATGATCACAGGATGTGTCGTGCACGCTTTGTCTACGGACACGTGAATGCCATGATCTTCATCAACCTTGAGTTCGACGTAAGGCATCGATAACAACTGTCTGGACTGGATGATCACGAGAATACGGCGGTCTGATACATGATATCGACGTTATAGGACTTAAATTCAAGCTATGTACGACAGAACGGCAAGCAGGCAAACAACTCCACGTTGTGCACCGCATTCTCCTCCTCAGTATATTTCTGACCCTCAGACTTGGCATCCAGAGAAGCGCTAGGTCGCTGTCCAAGCCCCTGAGACCTCAACAACGCCTCCCACTTCAGGATTCGACGCCGCTCAGGACCTTCCGCCACCATGCTGCGGCTATCGCACATCTCAATAGACTCCGCATCCCAGTCCTCGATGACGCCGGCTGCCTCGCCCTCGATCTGGTTTTCGATCTCAATCTCGTGCGACGAGACTGTCTCAACCCAATTTGCTATTCGAATGTGGTCGACTGGACCTGCATCCTCCTTTGCCTCGCTCAGGCGATAGCCGTCGTCTGGATAGTCCAAAAAGCCCGATCCGAGGCCTTCCTCTCGCAGGTCAACCCCGGCAGCTAAGGCAGCATCTTTAGCCTTGTAGTAGTCCTCTTCTGCTTTGGCAAATTCCTGCGTTAAGCGTCGAGTTTCGTGGAAATGCCGGAGATACATCTCCTGAATATCCTCGACCTCTTCCCCAGCTGCGAGCTTCCGCTCGTGTCGAGCTATCTCCGCATCGAACTTGTCGAATCGGGCTTCGAACGCGGCATCCGCTTTATTGGCTGCGGTCCCTGTTTCCTCGAAAGCGACTCTGGCCCACAACAGCTGGTCATCTTTCTCTTTCTCCCGCATCTGCTCAGGAGAGAGTTCCTCATCGTCGGAATCGTCGGAACTTGGATTGACGGAACTTGAATCTGTTTCGGAAGCGGTAGTTGCACAATCTGCTCCGAGGTCTGATGTTGACAACCATACTCCCAAACTCAGCGCGACCCTGGGTTGGGATACTTCTTCCACGGGTGTAGCAGCTCGTTTGACGAGGCCCTGCTCTGTGAGATTAAGCTCGAGAAGGCTGCACAGCTCTGCTCTCAAAGTCTGGAGAGCGTCGTCGAGAACCTTCATCTCCGATTTTACTTCTTCCTGCTTGGCGTCGAAGTCCTCCATCCGCTGTCGTAGCTTTCGTGTCTTTGCAAACATCCGCCGGACATGCCTCTCCATCGTCTTGTTCTCGGCAATTTGAGCCTGCTCAATCTTGTCATGCGTCTCGCAAATGGCATCCCACAATTGAGAATGACCTTCTTGCAGAGCAGTGAGACGTCTAGTCAATAGATGGCTATGCCGTGCGTGTGAGCGAATGGTCCCTGTCAGCTCATCCATGCGCTCAAGCTGGCTCGAATCGATGCACAATTTGCTGCTTCTGAATACCCTGCTTGTTGGGTGACAGATTCGCTTGATGATCCGCTTGCACCTAGCAACTTGCGCTCGTCCACATTGCGCCATTGCGCTCCTCATTGTCTGCTCGACCATGTTCGGGATTTGCTGGATGGAGTGTTGCGGGGGGAAATCTGTCTTGCGAAAAGGTTCTAAAGAAGACAAAATACCAGCAAGCAGAAGTGTTCGCTTTAATGTTTGTGGCTCTTTGTCCGTGGCTCCGACGAACAAACGAATTCTGCTCACAATGTCGGGGTGTGGTCTTTGTATTGTGCGAAAGAAGAAGCTGCTGCTTCTCATTCAAAGCTTCGAGTGACGGACGGCGCACGGCACACGGCGCGTAACACCTTGAGACAGATCTCAGCCTTCAAAGCACCACTGTCCCCAAGCTTTGGCATCCTCCGAGCCCGTGAATGGGAAGAGTCAGACCGTTCCATTCACAATGTCGAGGGCTACACGAGACACTCGGCACTCGACACTGGACACATTATGGACTATCTCATTTTCCTACTTATACCCAGACACGCAGTCTGTTCAAAGCCATGAACAAGAAGCGACCTACAGACAGCTTCAGACATCTTCAAACCCCAATCCAGCATGAGCAAATCCAAGCGAAGCCGCAAGCCAGCTCCTGGCGCAAGTGTGTCCCGACCGCGTTGGATTGGCGGGTTCAAGGCGAAATTGCATGGCTCTAAGATTGAACAGGTCAAGCCTGAAGAACAGGAAGAGACTGGAAGCTCAAACGATGCCAGCGGTACGATTCATGTTCACAACGACGATGTGCAAGTCCCGATGTCGCCACCCATTGCCATCAACGGATTAGCGCAGTCACTTTCTACCCTCAAACTCGATGTCGAGAACGGTGCGCAGAACGGTGCGCAGAACGAATTTCCACCCGACAACGCCTTGTCTACTGCACAAGGCGACTTCATTGTCAAAGGACCTGGTAAATCGGCCTTCACCTGGGGGACTAAGTTTTGTGGTTTTACGATCGAACGCGGAGCGCTGAAGAAGACCCTTAAGCCGGGCGCCATTGTCAAGCACTTCGACCTCGAAGAGAACACCGATCCAAATGCATTTGCCAATGGTGTGGACATATTCGACGGACCCAAAGGAAGTGGCCTCAGCTTCATTCGAAAAATGAGACACTTCATCGTCACGAGCGTTCACGAACAGCACTGGACTGAGGTGCCCATCTACACTTACAACAATAAAGGGCTTTACGGGAAAGCAGAAGACTTCAAGGCAGAGCACGTCTCGATCCGTTCGGCGAATTTCCCGAAGAAAGACTTCAACGCTCAAAGTGAGCATCCTCATCTGAGGATCGCAACTTGGAACGGTGGTGGACCGCAATTGAAGCCAACCTCTGTTGTTCATTTCACCAGAGAGAAATCCTCGCGCGAGCAAACCGTCTTTCAAATCAAGGGCTACATCGATGAGTCGTCACTGATCCGGCTGGAGGACCTCTGCAAGAATTATCGAAAGTGGCGCGGTACAGGGCTTGCCCATTGAGCAGAGTCGATTGGATTAACGGTGAGCGCAAAGGATTGTGCGGTTGGCGAAGGCGGACAGATTTGCGACTTCGGCGTTAGTTCTGATTTTCGAGTACTGGGAGCTCTCAATGGGTGTTAATGTAGGACTGTCTTGACATGATGTGCAGGCATGATGGATCAGGCTCCGCACCAGCGGACATTGACGTCGATTGGGCTCTTATCAGGCTGATGTGCACATAGTATCTGAATGAACGAATTATGAAACCACAATATGCTTCACGAACTGGCCTGTGAAATACATGGCGTCCAGTCCAACTGAATTGCGAGATGGAACCAACTCCCGGCGATAGATACCTTGGACACGCTAATGCTCAATTTTAAGGTTTGACTCTAGCCGCATGAAGTGAATCCTTCTGAAAGTGTACCCCAATCTTCTGCTCACAACTCTTCCGTCCTTTATTTGCTCATGACACGCACACAATGTTCTCAAACACGTCCCTGCTGCTGGCTTGCATCCTACCCATCGCTGCTGCAACCTGCTACGAACCATCACCAGCGTTCCCAATTCCCAGCTTGAACGAGGAGGACCTGAAGTCAGCTTTCCCGGGTGTCGAGACCAACTTGCGAGACATACTTGAGCAGAAAAAGTACGAATCATCATCGGTATCCATCGAAGTGACATCCGGGACCGGGACCTTGTGGGGCGCTTTCCACACAGCCAAAGTCTTCAATGAGACACGGCCAGGTGATCAGGATGTCAGCTCTTCGAGCCTGTACAGAATAGCTTCGATTACAAAGACATTCACGACTCTCGCAATTCTTCATCAACACGATGCTGGAAACTTGAGTCTCGACGATCCTGTGATCAAGCACATCCCCGAGCTCAACTCCTCAGACTTCAGTATACCATGGAAAGACATAACGATTCGCAGTATGGCCAGTCAGCTCTCTGGTATCCCTCGAGAATTTGGTCAGAGCGATCTCTTGAACCTTGCAGATGATGCACTTAAACTCGGTCTACCACCGGCATCTAAGGAGTCTCTGCCTCCTTGTGACGAATATGTAAGAGCGACACCGTGATCCAGGAGTAACGGCAGCTGAAGTAACACAGAACAACTACAAGCCATGCGGCCGCGCAGATCTACTGAAGCGACTCAAAACTGCGAAGCCGCTTTTCGCCCCGAATCAGAAGTCAACGTATTCGAACGTCAATTTCGATCTGCTTGGCCTTGTGATCGAGCAGGTGACTGGAATGCCCTATGAAGAGTACATTGCGGAGTCGATCTTGAAGCCTCTTGGTATGGACTCTAGCTCCTTTTCAAAGCCGTCCGACAAGTATGCAGTCCTTCCGGTCGTTCCAGGAACTGGTAATTATTGGGTGAGTTCCCGTCAATCGCTCAAGGCACGATCTGGAGCTTCTAGTTGACCGTACGATCCAGGATATCGACGAAGGAGTTCAAAATCCTACTGGCGGGCTGTATTCGTGCAGCTGCGATATGAGCAAGTTTGTCCGCTACATCTTGACCCACTTCAATAATCTGGCCACTGGTGTCAACTGGCTCATGCCCGGAAGCTGGGCCACGGGTATGAACAGCTTCTACGGCATGCCGTTCGAGATCTTTCGTTCCGATCGCGTAATTGAAGAGAGTCGTCGACCTATCACGGTACGTAGTATGAGCGGGCAATGTCTAGGACAGAGCACACCAACTAACAGATCACCTTCTTCAGTTCGTTACAAAGTCTGGTGGGCTTCCAGGTTACTTCACGCGGATCATCATTCTCGAAGAGTTCAATCTCGGCATCACAATCCTCGTCGGTGGCAATCCAAAGCTCCTCGATGAGATCAACGAGCTCGTCACCGTCAGCGTTGTTCAAGCTGCCGAAGCCGCGGTCTGGTCCAGTCTCGCCGAAAGTCATACAGGAAGCTTCGCGGCGGTGGAAACCTCTCTCAACTCCTCCCTCACTCTGACGGCATCTCCCTCACAAGGCTTGCGTTTGACAGCGGCAATATCAAACAGCACAGACATTCTCAACGGCGTCCTATCAGGGAATGATGACGACTTCGCCTCTTCTGCTCCATGGCACGTCCAGCTCGTGCCGACGCTGTTGTACAAGAACGAAGCGACGCAGCAAGGCGAGATATGGAGGATGTTGATAGTTCATGAACGGGTGGACGACGGAAAGGTGAAGCCTGTCTGGGACGATCAGTGTGTCACGGACGTGGATCAGATCAGCTATGCGGGTCTACCGATCAATGAGATTGTTTTCTGGTTGGAGGACGGATTGGTTGAATTACCAGCTTGGAAGGTTACGATGAAGATGGATGGGGAGAAGCATGACGAGGGCGAGGAGTACAAGCATGACTTGTATGAATGTGCGAAGCCGCCTGCAGAAGACAGCGCGGCTGGATCATGGGCGAACAATCAGTGGGCCAGGCGAGAGCCACAGGAGCAACAGGTAACCGAACCAGACGGAAGAGTATCTAGTGCCCGAGGTGCACTAACATCATGACTTCATGAATTCATTCATCATCTGCAAAGCCCGCTACATAGGCACATGATCCTAATCCCAATCGCTCAAGCGCTCACATGCAAATCTGACCAAATCCATCAAAATCTCAGCCATGCTCATGCATTCCCCTTGAAGAGCGACCGGAACATCGACGGTTCCTTCGAAGCCTTCGTCTTCTTCGTCTTACTCGTCTTGCTAGTAGACCCACTCGCTTCACTTCGTGACTTCTTCTTGCGATGCTTCTTCTCCTTCGGCTTTAGATCTGCCTCTG
The DNA here is from genome assembly GCA_000983655.1 of Zymoseptoria brevis. Taxonomy (NCBI): domain Eukaryota; kingdom Fungi; phylum Ascomycota; class Dothideomycetes; order Mycosphaerellales; family Mycosphaerellaceae; genus Zymoseptoria; species Zymoseptoria brevis. The sequence goes on along the minus strand of JYJE01004275.1, from coordinate 64,804 downwards.
TAATCTTTCCCTCCTCAATCAACGTCCGCGTCGCGCCAGGGGTGACAAAATTGCCCTCGACGCTGGTTCCGACCGAGCTTGCAGCTTGCTCGTCCGCGATACCGCGACGCCACATTTCGATACGATCGAGTTCGCGCAATTCGTCCATCTCCTCTGTAGGACTGTCCGGGACCACAACGCCGTCCTCCAGCAAATTCTTCTCATCCCTCGCCTTGATCTTCTTGATGATCTTGTAGCCGCCGAAAGCGATGATCGTGACGCCGACGCCGACACCAGCAGCGATGGCGAATTGCGGGCTCGCGAGCAGAGCGAGGATAGCGGGAAAGGCGCTCTTCATTGCCATGATTGCGCCGGGACTCATTTTGGCGACGAGATTGGAGATTTCGGCAAGAGTCAGAGCGACGGCTGCGAGAGCTTCAGGGTTCTTCTGGAGGTTCTCGATTGTAGCTGTTGCAGAATGCTGTACGCAATTTGCTTCATCAAGAAGACGTTGCAATGCAGACATTTTTGTTCGCAGCTCGACCTCCTCATCGCCCTTTCTGGCTGGAAGAGGCGGTGGTAGTTCGCCATACGCAAGGTCCATGTCGATGTCGTCGGCACTGGCGCTCCGCGCGGAGCCTTTGACTCGCTTATGGTGAAGCTGCATACCATCGGTATGTCTCCGCGTGAGCTCATGCATACGTGGATCGTCTTCGCCGAGAGATACAGTAGAGCCTTGTCGCAGTGGTGAGGGACGGAGTGAGTCATGCCTGACCAGTCCATCGTTAGCATAGAAGCTGTCCGATACACCGCGCTCGACCGGCGGTCGTTCCCTGCCGCGGCTTGGAACGGGCTTTCTCCTTGTCGAACGTCCGCTGTCACTACCTCTCCTGGAACCATGTTTTGAACTCGTATCGCTCGTGTCGTCTTCAATTGTCATGGCACGAAGTGCCTTTTGTGCCCGTAGCTCGTCCTCTTCTAGATCCTGCTTCGCCTTCCTGTTGGCCTTGATCTCTGCCTTCTTCTCGGCATAAGCGCTCTTGGCCTCCTTGAAGACATTGACGATGTGTTTTGAGGTTCCGACGACCTTTCCCGATTTGTTGACGATCGTGATCGTCTGCCCTATGGCGACCATGGTTGGATGCTGTTGTTGTAGGCGTAGCTTTCAGACCTCTAATATGTATCCGTGCGACTTGACCAGCAAGTTGTCGTTCGTTGCAATCGTGAATGCTGAATGCGCTAAGAATTTGGGCTGCTCGTCGTGTTGTATGAGTATGTACAAGGCAAGGCTCCGTTGCCACGAGGTTGATCGAGTGTTGGCAGATAGCCAAGTCTTTGTTGGCGCGGCGGAACAAAGGTCGAGAATAGTCTGCTTGTCCGTAGACACAATAGAGCTTTGATGTCTTGTCCGGCAAATGTTGAAAGCACCTCTATAGCGCCAGAAGTAGATGTATGACGAGATTCAGAGGCCTGCGTCCCGCTCCGGATGTGAAGGCGAGTGACAGCGGGCGGAAGCGGAGAACGAATGCGTTTGCGTCGACGTGTCCAGGAACTATTGCGGCGATATTGCTGTCGCCTGCAGATTGCTGGGGTTCGGACGGCGAGGACGAATGATCGTACTGTTGCGATGCGATTCGCTCGGCGTCTTGGGCGGTAAGAGAAGGGCTCAGGCAGTGATGCGCATGTGGTTGTTGTCTCGTCAGGCTCTTCGTCGGTTCCGTGTGGTGTCAGTATTGACGAGAGACCTGGACATGCAGGAGGCATATAGTCCAGGCCTGACGTTGGTGGCCATCGCCATGGCTAGTAGCTTGGAGCTGTGACAGGCGGTAAGAGTGCATGGCTACCTTATCGCAGCTGTGAGTTGGCGTTCTGAGTGGTGGTTTCGACGCCACATCCGAGGCGCAGAGTGGCTGTGCAAACGATTGAGACCGATAACGATGGCGGTTGAAAGAGTCTGTCGTTGATTTCGATGTCGGAAGACGTTACTAGACGAAGTCATGCTGCATGAGTCGCAAGGCAGGAGTGATGGGTGACAAGTACGGTGCACAGATTGAGCGACAAGAGTTAAAACTAGTCCGGTGTGACGGTGATGATCGTTGTCGACTTGGACAGCAGTGATTCGAGGGACACTTTGTTCATTTTGGTCGCGATCAGTCATGCTACAAGGCCTGCCAATGGACAGCTTCTTGCTCTCTTTGCTGGATATGTAGCTTCGCTGTCGACCACATCAGGTCATCCATCTCTCGTGCTCATACCTTTGGTCGTCCTGGTATTCGATCAGTCTCCAGTCATCTATTTGTGTGCTGTTGTCCTTCGTTAGCAGCCTGAACCGATCCATAGGATATGAGTATCACTTACGAATTCCCTCTTCAGGCATCGGCTCAACACCAGTAACCTCAGCAGCCTTGGGTTTCGGCGCAAGATCCTGATCCTTCATGAACGGGAAGGTCAACACTTCCTTGATGCTGTAGTTGTTGGTCAAGAACATTGTCATGCGATCAATGCCCATTCCCCATCCACCAGTAGGTGGGAGGCCGTATTCCATCGCGGTCAAGAAGCCCTGATCCAGCGGTTGCGCCTCCGCATCACCTTGGGCCTTCTGTCTTGCCTGCTCTTCGAAGCGTAGACGCTGATCGAAAGGATCGTTCAACTCAGTGTAAGCGTTAACAATCTCCTTCTTGCAGACGAAAGCCTCGAACCGCTCGCACAGACCGGTGTTTGTGCGGTGGTATTTGGCCAAAGGACTCATCATCTGCGGGTGCCCGGTGATAAAGGTCGGGTTGATACACTTCTCCTCGATGAACTCGCCCACGAGCTTGTCAATCATGCGGGCGTTTGTGAGAGGAGGTGTGCATTCCACGTTGACCTTCTTCAAGATGCGGCGCAAGAATTGATTGGTCTCGTCGGTGTGCAGTTGATCGCCCGGTGGGAACTTCTCTCCACAGGCCTCCTCCAATGCGGGCATCATCTCCACGCGCTTCCATGGCTTGGCCCAGTTGACATCGTAGACCTCGCCAGTCTGAGTGGTGAACTTGGTCTGCAGACCGCCAGTAACCTCCGTGACCATGGCCTCCACAAGCTCCTCAGTACGATCCATGACGTCGTAGACATCAGCAAACGCCTCGTAGTACTCGCAGGTAGTGAATTCTGGGTTGTGCGTGAGATCGATGCCTTCGTTGCGGAACTGCCTGCCAATCTCGTACACCTTGTGAATGCCTCCAATCACAAGTTGCTTGAGCGGCAGCTCAGTGGCGATGCGGAGAGCCAAAGTCATTTTCAAGTCGTTGTGCTCGGTGTAGAAGGGCTCCGCAGTGGCACCACCAGCCGACTTGAGCAGGATAGGAGTCTCCACCTCGTAGAAACCATTGTTGTCAAAGTAGTTGCGAATGAATTTGACAATGTTAGACCGCGCCTTGAACGTCTGGACAGTGCTCTTGTTCATGATCAAATCCAAGTGACGGTTGCGGTATCGCTCCTCCAAGTCCTTGAATCCATAATGCTCAGAAGGAATTTGGTGTAGGCAAGGTGCGAGCAAAACCACGTTCTGCGCGAAAATCGATAGTTCACCTGGGTTGTCCTCTCTCTTGGGGTTGGTCCGTCCTGGATAGCCAGTCACTCCGATAATATCTCCTCTTCTCAGGATCTCGTGCTGATCGGCGAACGGGACCTCACTTGTGTTTTCGAAGTTCTGAGCCATGATCTGAATCTCTGCGCCATTGACTGAGACCTCGTAGAAACGAAGATTGTCTCCAGCAACGCGAATGTTGTAGATCCGGCATCCGATGCTCATCACCTTCTCCTTGATAAATTCGCCCTTTTTGAGGTGTCCAAAGTCCTTCTCGAAGTTGGCCAGGTCGTACGTAACATGGAACTTGTGCGGGTATGGGTTTGGGCTGTTCGTCTCCTTCATACGCTTGACCGCGCGAGAGCGGATCTCGAAGTATTGCTTTGCCCTCACATGTCAGCGGAGAGCTCCAATGCATTGCTCGTGTCCCTTCGTGTACGCAATCTAGCTCATGGCTGGCTCCTCCACTGCATCCTTTTGACTCACATTCGGGTTCAGTTTGGCCTCATCCTCCTCCGCGCTGCCAGCCTTACGCTTAGCTTGTGGTGGTGGCTGTCTGGTAGCCTCCTTCTCCGCCTTCTTCACCTCCTTCTCGCGCAGCTTCTGCCTCTTCTTGAACTCCGACTTGGAGACCTTCTCTCCGGTTACTTCGTCCAGTACAAGGTTCGGGGCCGGCTCGGAAGTCGTGAGTTGCGACACCTTCTCTGCCACATTGTTGACAGCATCCTTAACGGTGTCGGCTGCTTGCTCGGCCGCCATGTTGAGGTTTGTTTGTGGTTGAGGTACAGGCAGAGAGGAATGGTGGGTTGTTCGAGATAAATATTTATTGGATTTATGACTGTCCCCATGGTGGGGGAAGATTTCCAGCCCCACGAACTCAGACATGGCAGGAATGGGACCAAGAGCTTCTTTTGAAGCATGCGACTTACGGTACTCTATTATACTGAATGCAAATATATGCAATTCGACTATGACATTAAGAACAAGAATCTCGCTAACGAATCGCATTGACGGCTGTTGCATTGCATTGCATACGAGCGTCGCTCCCATATCTTCGAGTTCCATTTCCCACCTCATTCCATCCACCCGTGCCCTCTTCTTATGTCCGTAGACACGGAGCAATTTGCAAAGGGTATCACGAAAGACTGGCAGCTATCACAAGCCGCTTCCACGAATGAACGTCAAGGATATCCCATCCTATCTCTGAAAATCTTCTCGAACCACGCTGTCAAAGGCGAGGGCATCCTGTGCCTCCCCATCCTACGAGGTACATCCTTCTGCTTGGTTGTGCCCTGTTTTCTCCCCGCAAAGACCACAGTCAAGGACGCTGGCCGTACAGCTTATCCGCAAGAGCCTGAAAGTCGGTGGCAGCATTCTTGTCTGAATCGAGGATCAGTCTCAGGTTACGAAGCTGTTCTTCAGTCAAAGTGACTGCCTCTCGGAAGATCATCTGGACGGTGGGCGCGAACTGCATGTCGCCCAGTATGCGCTCAACCAAAGGGTCGGAGTGGCGCTGTTGCACTGGCGGCGGCGGGCCATAGGGGTTCGGCGGGAAAGCGTCGGCCTGCGGTGCACCGTATCCAGTCGCATTCGGCGGCGAGAACGTCGGATTTTGGCCATTCAGCGGAGATCCTGACGGGCCTCCTATGCTCTGACGCACATGCGGCGGAAATTGGCCGTTGGGCTGCAGCTGGACTGGTGTCTCTTGTACGGGCACAGGGCTGTCTGACATGCGCGCAACGATCAAGGTCGCCAGGAGCAATCTTTCTTCGATTGGCTGCTTGATACTGCAGTGCTCGAGCATCTCCACATGGGATGGAAGCTTACCGCCAACCTCAATCGGAATGATGTACAAGTCCTTGACCATGGGCGGCTTGTCCTTCTCGATGACGGCGTAGCGCTGGCGGCTGTTGAAGTAATCGAAAACTTCGTTGAAAGCCGCAGCATTGTCATAGGGCTTGAGCGACAGCACAGTCACGTCGCTGCTTGAGCTCCATCGGAGACCGCACAGATAATCCTCTGCCTTCTTGATTTGCAGGCGACCATCGATCGACAATTTGTTCGGAAGAAGGCTGTTCCATGATACTGTGGGTGCAAGGTCGCGACCAGCAACGAAACGGGCATTGACAGTCGGCGCGGACTCTTCGGTGTTTTGCACGAGCTTACCGCGCCACACGATTGTATCCTCTCCGGTAATCTCGACCGGTGCGTAGTCGTCATTGTCCTGGAGCATACGGTCCACGTCCGGGTCATCCTTGGCTCCGTTTTGCGTCGAGCTTTGACGGCGAGCTGGCGCTTGCATTGGACGTGACGCAGAAGGTGTGCTGCCTACTGTCGGCGACTGCGCTGAAGTTTTCGCCCAGATACTTCCCATGTCAAATTGCTGGCTTGATGGGCGACGGTCGCCGGACTGGTCCTGTGATTTGCTTACGTCGACGCTGAGTGGCCGTTGATGAGTTTGCACGGGCGAGCCACTGTTGGTGAAGCTGCCACTTCTCTCATGTGACACGCTTGGTCTCTGCGCGGCTGCCTGAAAATCCTGAGTTGGCTCCGCGCTTCTGGTCTCGTCCTCGATCAGTCTGTAGCCTTTGTGATCCTGGGCATATCTGGGGCCTTCTTCAACGATGGCCACAGCTTGGCGGTCCAGAACCTCCTTTAGCTCCGCGCGCTCGCGCTGCAACTCTTCACTAGCCATGTCACTCGTGCTCATAGTCGCGAGCTCGTTTGCGCTCAGCGATCCGTTGATCAGCCGCTCAAGCAGTGTCTTGTTCTGGACTAAGTTTGCACGAATAGCCATGAACTGGGTCCTGTAATCAGGCTGGCCAACACCGTGCACCATGTCGAGCTCGTACTCGATTCTCGTCGCGAGCTGATCGCCCAAGGCTTGGGCAGTCTGACCGTTCGGAATCTTGTAGCCCGCCTTTAACTTCGTCTCTAGGTCTTTGATGATGACGGTCGAGATCCCTTGCGCGACACCCTGTCGATTCTTTGGCAATTGATCGATGCTGACGAGTGCCATTGCAGTGTCTGGCACGGCTTTCACTGGAGGCACAGATGACTTGCGGCGTTTGTCCTGTCTGCTAGTGCGAGACGGCTTCGCGTCGGCCGCTGCCAGGTCCGTCGCCGCAGCGGGCTCTTCCACAGGCTCCTCGCGCTTGCGCTTGTTGCTCGACTCCTGGCGGCCATTGGACGCGGCTTGAGGGACAGGGACAGGTTCTGCGACCTCCGGCTTCGTCTCCTCCTCCTGCTCTTCTTGTGGTGCTGCTTCCTGGACAGGTGGGATATCCTTTTTGAGCCACGCTGGCTTGCCATCTTCACCTGCTCTTCCCTTGCTCTTGCGGCTCTTGCTCATTTTCTTCTCGTTCAAGTATATCTTGTTGCGCGTCTCCCATATCTTCTCTCCTCGCGCAATTGCGTCAATCGTCTCTTGGTGCTCCTCGGGCCGGCACTCCTCACAGAAGTAATGCTCTGGTATGTCGTCTTGATCGTCCGGAATGCCCATGCAGATATTGTGCTGCCACACGGAGCAGGCGTCGCATCCAATGAACGCGCGCTTGTCCTTTGGATTTGTGTTGCCGCAGATGCAGCGAATCTCATCATCCTCATCTTCTTCTTCTTCGGCTGGGTCGGGTTCGGCAGACTTCTTGGTCTGCTTGGTCTTCGAGCCCTTTGTGGGCTTCGGCTGAGGGGCAGGCGAGGACGAGGCATTCTTATGCTGCCCCTTCGTGGCCCGTCCAGATCTCCGAGGCTCATCTGTTGGAATGTTAGCAAGGTGTGCTTGCGGCGCGTGGGTGATGTGGTGCGGATCCAACGCGTCTGCGCGATCGCCGTCCACATTGAAGGGAGCATGCTTACCTGACATGTTGACGGTAGAGACCGTGGCGCGGAATATGGCAGCAGAGTACACAACGAGTTCAAGCGCTCTCTCAGTACTTCACGCAGGATCTAGATATACGCAGCTCCACTCAGGCGCAGCGCGGGTCTGCTGATGGCAGGGAGAAGCTGCAATACGAGCTTGCGGTATAAGAAGAACACCAAGCTGATATGGATGAAGTGATATGTCTGTGTAAAGAAGAGACGACTGCTGAGTGTCTAAAGCTCCTTTGCGCCGGGCAGTGGCGGTTAAGCAGCACTCGTCAGTTGCTAACGCTGTTGGTCGTTCCGAAGTGAGCGATGAGCAACGAAGAAATGCGCAGTCCACAAAGACGCGCAATACTCGCTGTCGTTCTTCGTCTACCGAGAGACAACAAAAACAAAGCTGCCGCGCCGGTCACGCGAGAGATTCGATGCCTGCGGTTATGTGTTTTTCGGAGTCGCCGAGCTCTTGCGACTCGAGTCGTTGCGGTATCAGGTCGGGAGGAGGTGGCGATGTGGTTGGTGAGGGAGGGTCGTGTGAGGTTGTGGTCGTGAGGATGCTCGTGAGTCGTCGCGGCATTTGTCTTCGATGCTCTGTGCTCAAGTTCTCCGCTCGGACGGCCCGATGAGTAATCTCGTCAGCACGTGGACGGCCAAAAGTCCCGTCGCTCACTTCATGACAGAACGCTTCGTATGGCACCTGTATGTAAGCTACCTAGTAGCTTCACTTCCTGAAATCGATATCTGCACCAGACCAACATCATGGGGGACGTACGATCAATGCTTCGACAGCAACGAGAAGCGCGACGAATCACACATCCCCACGCGTCCTACACCTCGGACGGGAAGCTGTTGTGCAATCTTTGTGAACAGTTGATCAAAAGTGAAGCGACATGGTCGGGACATCTCCACAGCACCGGACACGCGCTTCGGCAGAGCAGGGCGCAGGACGCTGCTGCAACGAAAGCTACAAATGGAGGCAACAAGAAGCGCAAGGCACAGGACAGTCCGGAATTAGACGAACGGAAGAAAGCGAAGTCTGTGACCTTCTCTGCTGGAGTTGAAGAAGAAGAAGATGGCGAGGACAGCATTGCCGGACCTCTTCAAGCACCTGCAGAGTCAACATCCAGTTTGCCATCGAATGGACGAATACAACAGGCGAGCACCGATGAGCAGGAGGATCCAGCAGAGATGGCAGCGTTCGAGCGCGAGCTGGCAGAAATGGAAGCTAGTATGGCCGCGGAGAAAGCTGCGAAGGAAGCTGAACATACCATATCTGCTCCGCCAATGACTGCGGAAGAAGTCGCAGCACAAGCGAGGGAGGAGCAGAGTACACAGCGAGGAAAACGGGATGCGGAGCTGGAGGCCGAAAAGGAAGATGCTGTCAGGCTGTTGGAGGATGAGTTTGATGAGATGGAAGGGCTGGAGGCAAGAGCTCGGACATTGCGCGAACGACGCGAAGCGCTGAGACGAGGGAAGGATGCTGCTACGAAACCTGCGCTTGATGCGTCAGCTAGCACAAGCCTACCTATAGCGACAAGCGCTGCCGACGACGATCCAGGTGAAATTGACGATGATGAAGAAGATGACGAGGACGACGTCTGGAACTTCGGTGGAAATTGAGAGGAACATGACTTCTGAGCATATCATTGCTGCTAGATGGTCGGTCGATACCAAGTCTACCATATACGCTTCGAAGCCATCACATACCGGTCCACATGATCGAGCTTCATCTCATTGCTCGCGGCTCGAGCCTGCGCCTCGCTCTCCTTCTTTCTCAAATTTTTCAAACCCTCCGGATCGTCTTCGTACATCCATCTCCGCTTATCCTCATTCACTTCCACTGTTCCCCAGCCACCGACTCGCCGGCCATGCGTGTCAACGCTTTCGCGCTCGCGCTCCTTCATGCCGTTATACCTACCTCGCGCATACGACAGTAGCGCCATCCCAAGGACAAGCTTGAGCGCAAGCATGATAAGATAGACCGCAAGGAAGACGATCACCATTGTAGCGAGCGCAATGAAGTCGTCGATGTTCCACGATGCGATCAATGACGGACCGCCACTGTTTCCTGCGCCAAAGGACGATCTTCCGAGTGCTCTGCGGAAGACCTGATCGATATGTTGCAGCGCAGCAGTGGTCACCGGTGTCGAGGCAGGAGGCTCGGCGATGGATGTGCCGGCCGACGGGATAGGGACAGGCATATGCGTGGCGAGAAACATGTGATATGTCTGCATGCAAGCTCGGATGAAGAGGCAGCTCAGCGGCAGCACCGGTAGACCAAGTCGCTTGGTCAAGTTCTGGTCTGAAAATGCATGAGAGTAGTAATCCTTGGCAAGTACGTCCAGAAATCGGCCGTAGATGTTGGGCTTGATATTGTTGAACTTGTTGATATAGGCATGCTTGCACCAGTCGACCAGCGCCTCGCTTCCCAGTACGATGAGGAATGGTCCGAGGACTTCACCAGTCCACTTGGGGAAGATTGTGAAGGCCTTTGGGATGACGAAGCCTGATACGAGAGGTATTCCAGTTCCATTGCTCGAAAAGGCATCCGTAGGACTGCCGCCGCCGCCGCCGAGGGCGCTTGTAATGCTGATGCTAAGACCACCAACTTCGACGATGTTTCGCAGCGCGATTATGAGCAGCATCAGCCAAAGCTGAAATCGTTCGACAACGTCCGCGCAGGTAATTTGGAAAAGATTCTCCTTTTCGAACTTCTTGAACACGGTGCCTTTGATCTCGACGAACTGATTGCTCATTAACAAGGTCAGGAGCGCATTCGAATATGAGTTGACCGCAACGTTCAACGTCACCACTTGGTAGAAGAAGGCCGTAGCGTGGACCACGTTGTATATCAGTGCCACCACAAACATCCCGAGGGGGCGCAAGACCTTACTACGTCCGTCTGTGTCGCGCTCAAGAGTCTCCTTCGAGAACAGGCACTCCAAAATGTCTTGCCCAATTGCTGAAAGCAGTCGATCGAACACCTCAATGACATTGTAAATGACATACAGTTTGATGGCGGCCTGTCCTCTGATAGAGTGATACATACGACTGGCATCGAACCACATCAGGATCGCGCAGCTGCAGATGATGAGCAGACCCTGCAAGAGATCCGCCTTGTGATTTGGTAGTAGTCCAGAAGGACTCGACTGGTTGCGTCGTCGGTGTCGGAAGCCGGATCTTTGCTTTTTGATGGTGGGTGATGGCGGCACTACTGATACATGCCCAGGCTTGCCAGATGATCCTGCATGTGTATCTGCTGTAGGTCGCTTGTGTTCGGCAACGGTGTGGTCTGATAGATGCCAGCTGCTTGAACCGGGTGTAATTCGCTGGCGTTGCCATATGCGGCCCACTCCACTGTACACGAAGCTCGCTAGGTCACGCACCTCCTGCGCCATAGCCATGCCCGCCCACCGCGCGAAAATCACAACCGCCTTGAGGAACCGCAGAGGTAGGATGGTGAATGTATAAAGCCACGCGTCTAGACATGCGATCGTACCAAAGCACAACACCTGTTCAAGACTTGGCGGGAGCAGCAGAAAGTTGAGCAGACGCTCAAACTTGATTCTGGAAGACTCGTATGTGTAGTCGGCATTGCGCGAGCGATGAATGTAAAGTGCAGAAGGTCGATCAGAAGACAACTCAAGATGTAGATACGTGGGGAGTGATAGAGGAGGGATCGGAAGCATCGATGGCATGGGCGATGGGTGACCAGGCGAAGGCTTGAAAGGGCCACTCGGTCTTCTGGTCTTGTCGTCGTCGATTCTCAGAGGCGGAAGCTGGGGTTTGCCCTTGCTAGACTTCAAAGAAGATCGCGTCTGTTGTTCCACTGGGGTTGAGTTGGATCGAGCCGACGCACGCGGTCGTATGATTGTGGAAGGAGTCGCGGTCAGACTGGGCTCGCTGTCCAAGAAGGGTGATGGCGGATGTGATCGATTGGGCTCGAATGGAGCATCCAACGTAAGAGACCCAGCATTGTCGTCTGGGTCCAAAATTGCATCATCGAGTCCTCTTAATTCATCCAGGGGCCTAAGAGGTAGCGATTCCGGTGAAGTAGTCAACTCGTGAATCTGCGTGCCGGACAACTTGAGCGCCCTCGTTTCGCTGCTTCGTCTCCTATCTCGTTCACGCTCGTTCCCATTGTCTTGCCTCGCTTTACTCGTCACCTGCTCGCGATTGAGGTCTGGCACATCGCGGTCCGCAGACAGAAGCGGAAAGGTCTGTGAGCCATTGCCATGCTCGCTGATTGGCGACAGAGCGGGAGTAATTAGTTGTCCATTCTGTTCCTTGACGTCCTTGTTCTCAAGAGCTCTCTCAATGGAAGGACTGGGAGAGGGGCTCATCATTCATGACCAGCAGTGCGCACATGTTTTTGTGTTGATGTCGAATATGAGGCGAGGTGTGGTTGAAGATGTGTACAGTTTGACCCAGTTAGGTTTGAGCATGGGACGGGAACCATGGCTCGAATAGAGTTCTGGCGTCGCGTACCGTCCCCTGCCGCGTGTCGAGATCAAGCATTAAGGAAGGAAGGACTTCGGCGACGAAAGTGGCAACTGACTGCAACATGGATATCTAGCAAAACGAGAACGCTTCAAGCGCACCACTGTTCTACTGAGAACGCTCGAGAAATCCCTGTCCAAGCGGTACAATGGATAAGAAGCCCAGCAGGACGACAAGCGACGATGCAAAGAGACAAGCTGCGACTTCATCCCGCTTGAGCTCTACGGCAACGAAACCCACGGCCAGCAGTGCGCTGTCGTCTCGCACGAATGGCACGACCATAACGAAGCCTCCGACACGGCCGCTATCTTCCTCTGTTCGCAAGCCGACCACTACGAAATCGACCGAAGATGTCACGAAAGAGGAGAACCGACGGGTGCGTACACCGACGACTGCCACCCTGAGCTCTCGAACGACAAGGCCAGATTCGAGCGCAGACAAGACAAGGAAGACAACGTTGGGCAGCAGTGTGACCACGTCCGCTCCGCCCAAGCGACCTTCGACTCTCTCGTCACGAGCCAGTGCCACTAGTTCTACCCGCTCCTCGACACCTACAAAAGCTCGCACGGCAACGAGTACAGCGTCAGCCACTAAGACGGTATCATCGAAGACTGCTGCGCCTGCCTCGAAGTCCAGCAGCGAAGTCCCACCCAAAAGTCCTTCCGTCCGCAGCGCAGCGAGTACCACCCGCCCTGTGTCAAGGGACACAATTCCCGAAGAGGCGGAGACAACGTCCAGCGTGTCCACACTCGATCCGCCTTTGTCTCCTGCGACGCCTCGTAAGCTGGAGATCAGATCAAAGCCGGCGACTCCTACCTTGAGGACAAAGGCTTCCTCGGATGCAGAGAACGAGATCAGGAAGCAGGCCAATTTCAAACATGTGCGAGCGCAATCTGAGCAGACTGTACGGGCATTAACGGCACCAAGCAAGGAATCTAAAGAGCAAGAGCAGAGCATGCGGGAGATGGAAGTCATGCAAAGCTTTCTGCGCGAGAGCATGGCCCGGGATACGTTGGCGGAAGAGGTTGAGGACTTGAAAACAGAGATCAAGAAGCTCGAACGTCAGAACAAGCAGCTCAAAGAAGCGGCTCAATCGTCTTCCCCTGAGAACGCTACTCAAGGCGCGAAAGTGGACGAAGAAGCCATTTCGGATCGATTGCGCCAGGCGCACGAATCCCTCGTTGCATCTTTGAAGGCAGAGCACGAGCAGAGTGTGACGTCCCTGAAGGTTTCACATTCAGGCGAGATATCGCGCTTGGAGACAGAGCTTGAGAGTTTCCGTAATCGATCCTCACGGCTAGAGGGGGTTGAAACGAAGATCGAGGCTGTCGAGGAGGCGCTGAAAGATACCAAGAACAGGGCATCCATGAATGAGGAAGAGCTTCAACAAGAGCTCGAAGAAGAGAAAGCTCACCGCGATCAGCTCGCCACTGTCGTCAAAGATCTGCGGGAGGAAATCGATCGATGCCAGGTCAAACTTGATGAAGACGCCAAGGCACAAGCCAAAGAAAAGGAGGAAGCCGATAAGACGCAGCAACTAATTCGAGAGGAGTTCGAAACAGAGCGCCGGCGCAATGACGAGGTCCTTGCACAAACGAAGAAGACAGTGGAGCAGCTTCGGAATGATTTGGTCGCGGCAGAAGAGCGCAACAAGGCCAATACGGCGATGTCGGAAGATCTTGCACAAACAAAAACGACAGTGGAGCAGCTCCAGAAGGATCTAGCTGCGGCAGAGGAGCGCCATAGAGCCAATGCCGCCACGTCGGAAAATCTTGCAGCCACGCTCCGTTCAGATGCTGAACGAACGCGCGAAGAGTTGCATTCTGAGAAAGAGCGCAATGTGACTCACTCGGAAACGCTGGCTAAACAGGCTGAAGAGACCGACGTTGTGGTCAACAAACTGCGTGAAGAACTCCAAGATCTCACTCAGCTGCGCGAAGCCGAACGTGCTGCGCACGCGGAGTCGGATGCCAAAATGCAGCAGGTAATCAAGGACCTTCGCGATGAGGTCAGTGAATCTTACATGGCCAGAGATGGCGAGCAAAGCAACATCTACAATGTCACGGAGGAGATGCAAAAGACCATAGACAGGCTTCAATCACAAATCCAGAAGCTCCAACAGGATGGCACTGATGGACAAGCTGTGATTCAAGATCTTCAGACTCAGCTTCAAGACTTTCAGCAAGCCAAGGAGGACGCGGCAAAGCAGCACAAGGAGGCGCAGACCGGTTTTGAGACAACCATTGAAGAACTTCAGGACAGCGCCCGGCGTCTCGAGGAGACACATGTCGCTGCGTTGGCAGAGAAGGACAAGAATTCGCAGTCCACCAGCGCAGTTGTCGAAGATTTGCAGACAAAGGTGTCCACTTTGCAGCAAACAGTGGCGGACGAGAGGACGTCCAAGGATGAGAGCACGAGTCGGCTTGAAGGCATCATAGAGGCGCTGAAATTGGAAGCCGAAGCCAGAAAAGAAACTTCGGAGCAGCAAGCTCAAGCTAAGGAAGACGAGAGTCGTGAGTTGAGCAAGGTGGTAGAAGAGCTTCAAGACAAGATTCGAAAAGCAGGAGAAGATGCCGAAACGGATACCAGCAATGCCAGCAAGATCACAGAAAGCTTGCAGAACGAGATGCAGGCTCTTCAGCACAAGTTGCAGGATGAGCAGGACTCCCGTGGGCGGGCCTTGCAGGAGAAGGAAACCCTGCAAGAGAGTTACGAGAAGCTCAAAAAAGAAAGGGTCGAATTGGAAGCAGTTCATGAAACTATCACGAAACAGCATGACGACCTAAAAAGCACTCATGCGACCCTTGTGGCCCGAGCGCAAGAGCTGCAATCTGGTCAGGCTGAGCACAAGCGACAACTCACTGCACATGAGTCTCGCATTGAGAAAATGCAGACTTCGCTGGACGACGCGGAAAAGGCGAAAGTGGCCGCTGAGAAGGCGAGGTCAGAGGCTCGAATGGAGACGGAAGGTCTTCAGGGTGTTCTCGAAACGTTCACCAAAGATTCCGAGGAGAAGTTATCGCGCCACAGCGAAGCAATCGACAAGCTGAGGCAGGAGCTGCGAGAGAGCCATGAAGCAGAAATTCTTGCCCTCAAGAATGCCAGCGCGGCAGAAGTCGCAGCTCTCAACGAGAAGATTTCCACCAACGACGCTTCCACCGTCGAGGACCTGCAGAAGAAACTCGAAAATGCTCTGGAAGGAAAGCAAGATGCCGAGCGAAAGCTGGGCGAGATCACCATGCAGCACAACCGCGAGCTCGAGGAAGAAGAGCAGAAGCACGAAGACATGTATAAAGATGTTCAAGTGAGTTATGCGCAGCTCAAAGCGAATCAGCAAAAGGGGATCAGCGAGGAAACCGCCAAGGTCGAATCTGCAGTTCGACAGGAATTGCAGAACACAATTGCAGAGCTCAAAACCGAGCACGAGAAGGCGGTCGCTGCTCTCCACGATGAGCACGCTCGCTCCACAAATGAGCTTCTGGACCAGCACGCCTCCCAGGTCAAAGATCTCGAAGGATCAGTTGCAGCACGCGCAAGGGCTGTGATTCTCGAAAACGAGCAAGCGCACGTAGCGGAGATCGCCTCACTTAAGTTGAAAAATGTCAAGGCCCAAGAGGATGCGATCGCGGCCTTGAAGCTTGAACACTCCAAAATGCTCGAGGAGACGACTCACGCGTTAAGCGGGGAGTATGCCAGGACGCTCGAGGAGACGATCAATGCACTGAACAGCGAGCATTCCAGGACGCTACAAGAAGCGATCGATGCGTTGAAGCGCGAACATGCTAGGACGCTCGAAGAGAAGATTAACGCACTGAACGACGAGCATGCTGAGACGCTGGAAGAGAAGATCAAGGCATTGAACGACGAGCACGCCAGGACGCTCGAAGAGACGACATCCAGGATGGAGATTGAGCATGGAACAGCTCTGGAAGAAGCTATAGCAGCTGAGAAAGCTCGAGCACTATCCCAGACGCAGCCTTTGCTAGCAACGCAGCAAGTGGACGAAGAATCTCCAGTACATCCAGAGGCCGTCGCAGAAGACGGCCCATCGGGATTCTCGCATCCAAAGAACGATGGGCCCTCCATGAAGAAAGGCCTCTCTCACATATTTGTCTCTCAAACCGCGGACAGTGGGAATGCTATCGAGGACCCTTTCCGAACACCGTCAACTTTCGACTCGGACGAAGATGACAGTCACTCCCCTACTCAAGCTCATCGTAGAGGCGGTCCGCGCGCTGGTTCGGATGATAACAAGCTTCAGCAGGACAACGACAATTCGACCGTCGCCCTCAAGGCCGCACAAGATGAACTTGCCTCACTCAGATACTTTGGGGTCACACCATCCCAGATTGCGGGCGTGTCCGATGTCCCAGCGTCCCCACGCCCGCAATCAGAGACCACAGGTGATTGGTCAACATCAGACCACGACGGCTCAAGTACATCTGTCGAAGACGCTGGCGGTCCCGCAAGTCAAATGACTCTGGAGGGTACCCTCGAAAGCATCCGCCTGCAAACGGAACAACTTCTCGAAATCAACGATGACTTCATGGCCGAGCAACAGAGGTGGAGCAGCCGACTTGCGATGCGCGGTCAAACGAATGTACAAAAGAGCTCGCCACTTAGGGCTGTCTCATAGCGTGTTGACAGCGACTGTCCCATGCCTCCTGGAGGCTTGTTTACGGGGGCATTAGATATGACTGCATGGCTAGAAACTTAATGGGTAGGGAGGTGGCAAAGGTGGCAGTCGTATGAACAGCACCGCGCACGAGCGGGGTGTACAATCAGTATACGATGATAATGTTACGAAAGAGATGGACGTGCGAAGGGAAGAGGGAGGCTCTTGACTGGACTTCATTTCACCGTTGCGATACCCATTTGAATGCATTCTTCCACCTTTGCTTTCCTCCATTTGCGAATTCCTTCAATGATGCAAGTGTCGTAAACATTCACAGCTGCACCCCACTCGCGTGCCTCGATACAACGCCTTGACTATTGCCACCCCGGCCTAGAACCTCCGGCCCAAAAAGAGCCTGTTCTCCAGGTACAACCAAAGTCGGCGTTACATCACAGACTGTCACGATATCTGTCAGCATCCGTTCGCGGTCATACGTCTCGCGGGTTCGCAATTAGGCACGTACACATGGGATGATGCAACATTGACAGTCCTGGCTCGATAGGTCAGCTATTGTCCAGTCGACCTGCTGGCATTCCCGTGGAACAGTCTCGGGTTGCTGCAAGCCTCCTACACTTTAGTACTTACATCGCCGCACCAGCACGGCAACTTGACGGGAGGCCTTGCAATAGCTCCTTTCGTTACTGATGGACCGGAAGAGCCGGAGGTCGCGGAAGCGGTGGATGGAGGCATGCTGGGCGGAGGTCGGTTAGATGTGGCGTTGGCTTTTCCTTCGCGAAGGGGCTTTCTTAGGCGTTCGAGGCTGTAGATCTCGGGCTCAAGTTGTTGTGTGTGCGCGAATGGGATCCAGGTCTGGTAGCTGGATTTGGCGAGGGTTGATATGTCGTGTCGGTGAATGAGAAGAAAGAAGTCAGTTGTCGGTTGGGTGGCTGAGGTTGGAAACGTCAGCAGCAACCTAAAGCTAGTGCCAACTTTCACGTGCCTCGTCTCGTGCACTGCCTCACACTCACATGTTACTTGGACGTTGTCGTTGGATGTGGCAGTAGCTACGTCGGGATGAATGGTGGCAAATCGATGAGCAGAACTCGTTGTGAAATGTAGAGCTTTTCAGAGAAGTAGAACATGCGTTTCGTGCACCTGTTTTTGCCGCACAAGAACGACGACAGGGCATCTAGCTACAGCTTTGTTAATATGCTAATCATGCTTTACGTGAACAACTCTGGTGGATGCGTCTGTATCGTTCGATCCATCTTGAGGTAAAGCGCTTCATTCAACGAATTTACTCTTCTCAACGGAAAGGGATTTGCATCTATCAGACTTCCTTCCATGTCATGCCAGGTCTTTCGTTAAAAGGTGTCTGTACCTGATTGGAGTCACCGAACGGATCATCATCATCTTCATCCTCCTCAACCGGAGCCTTCGATCGACTCGGAGAAGGCACTTGTGGCGGCGGAGGCATAGGAATCGATGGCGGAGCCGGCCGAGGTGGCTTTGGAGGAGCTGCCTCATTCAACGAGAGGCCGGCCAGCTGATTTTGCGTCTCTGAGGTCACGCCCTTGCTCGAACTTGATTCCTGGTCAGGCGCAGCCTCCCATGCGTCACTGTCGCTGTCGTCGCTGATACTTCGGTCCATGATGTGGTAGGCAGTAAGAGCGTCCACTAACTCATCATTAGCGTTGACCAGACTACCGATCCATTCGTCCGATTCCACGTGTGCGATGTAGTAGAGGATCTTTCGCCGCAAAGATTTACACGCATCGACTCTGCGGATAATCTCGGAATTCTCGGATACTCGTTCTGTCTCGCGATTGATGAGTTGCAGTCCGTTCATAAGGTTTGTGGTTGCGATGGAAGTTTTGGCGATGGCATTGGTCATATTGTCCTTTTCTTTGGAGAGGTTGAAAGGTTTGCCGGTCGCATGACTGCTCTTTTTCTCCTTGAAGAGCTTATGCGAGTAACCAGACGAGGATGGTGTAAGCGTCACCGGCCTCGAAGCAGAACCAGGAGCTTGCGCCTTCGAATTTGACCTCGATCGAGTCTTCGGCTCGGCGAAGGGAGATTCGTTGTCGGCATCCGGATCAGCGGTTGAGGTGTCCCGAAGAACTTTTTCACGAGCAGCTGCAGGTCTCTTTGTTTTTGGAAATTCTTTGTACAAATCGGCGATGCGCTCCAGTCCAGCAGTCTTCTGGTAGTTGTTGGCCCATTGAACAAACAAGACCTTGCACTTTTCGCGGACTATCGGATCGACCATGTCATCTCGAGCCATCAAGCGTAGTCGCTCGAGCAGAGGCTCATCGGCGAAAGTCTTCTGGAAGCGTCCTCCAGCGTTTTGGATTAGGCCATCGAGGACCACGAGAGCTCGAATTTGACGATGTGCACTGCCGTATTTTCTGCTTCCGGTCAATATCGAATGTCGAATCCATCATCGCAGGACGGCTTACAGCTTCTTGCGAAGCGCCCTGGCTGCTTCTGTTGGACCTGAGGCCTGAATTCGGACGACTTCGACGAGCTCAAAGATACCAGTCCAGTCATCCTCTTCGTATTGCTCGCTAGTCAGACGATCGATTTGTACAGTCACAGCCGTGTATGGCTTCTTCTGCAGTCGACCATTAGTCGCAGTGATGACGATGAACAAATGCTCGGACTCGGTAAAGGAGGGTTTCATGCCTGCTTCTTCGAGCGCTATAGACACAAGATACACTTACGGACGAGCTGTTGAACATGGCTGTCAAGAGGTCGAGCTGTGGCCGTGACCAGCAACGATCCCCGATGTCGGTCTGATAGGTAGCGAGCGATTGTAGTAAACTCGACTGGGCGTTTCTCCAGATATCTCTGTGTGATCGGAGGCAGAAATGACCGGGTGGAAGCGATATCGACGATTCGGTGCACAGAAGTTACAGTGATTTGTGTAGCAAAGAAGAGGTCGAGGTCCAAGCTGCATGGTGGCTGAGGTGTGCACGAGGCTGGCTCCTGGAGTCCTGCTGCGAGCTTGCTCCGAGCCGAGGATCTGCCGCTCGCAGCATTCACTGTTCGCTCACCTCAACGACATCGACCACTTCATCATCGAACATCCATCGAATTCATCTTGAACATGACTTACAGATCAACAGCAGTGAATTGAGACATTCAATCGAGTCCTGATCTCCTCAGTCAGTCGAGCATTGGGCCACCGTCTATCGTCTTTCCGTCATGGCTGGATTCACAGCCATAAATAATGGTCTCAGACCAGGACCTGCAGCAATACCGCCCAAGAATGCTTCAGTCAACAGCGAACTGGCTGAGAGCGGCAATATCCCGACTACAATCGCATCTCAGTATCTCGGACGTGCGAATGACGAAGTAGCAGTACCGGCGAGACCTCCCGCCAAAAAGACAAGGTCGCAAGGCAAGAAGCGGTCTTCCAACGAACGCGACTCCCGAGCTTCGAAGCGTCAACGTACAAGCAGTGTCAAAGATGGTCTGGCTGTCACGAAGGCTGGTGCTGCGCCAAAGAGTGATCGGGCAGCACCTCTCAAGCCGAATCAAAAGAAGAAGCGAACCTCCAGCAAGCCTACCCCGAGCTCAACTAAAGTAAGTACCATCACAGCCGAGTCAGAAGCGACTGCCGCGAAGCCCATATCTATCTACGCTCCGTCAACTTCAATGGACGCACTCGATTCAACATCGACATCCACATCCTACGGTTATGTCAAGGCCAACGGAGGTTCGGGCATCCTCTATCAAGGACCCTCATCGACCGCCTCGTTCTCAAGCGGCGTGGAGAATGCAATGCCGCTGTGGGATACACATGGGACAAGCCGTCGACGTGAAGCTCCGTCGATTTCCGCGCAACGTGGGTCACCGTCCTTCGATCACGCCAGCAACATGTCACAATTCCAGCCGGCTCATCTCAGCAGCCACGACGAAGCTATCATTCAGCCTGGAGAGGTCTACGTGAGCGACGAAGAGTTTGGCGAGATTGAGCCTGCGGCACTCGAAGAACTCGCGGACGCTATCGAAGAGACCGCCATCGTCACGCCTGCAACTCCTAATAAGCGAGAACGAAAGCTCAATATTCGAGATGTCGAAGAAAATGATGACTACGGCGGCGCTCTCATGTCCTTCACTGATCGACAAATACTGGGTAGGTGAGGGAGATGGCCATCGTGCGGCTCACATACTAACACAGAAGCAGACAATCTCAAAAAAGTTGCCGAGACTACAGTCAAACCCATTGTCCGAGAACCTTTTCCAAATGCTATTCTGGATCGATCACCTGTCCACGGTGCGTCGAAAAGTGTCGTTCTTCGCACGTGTTTCCGCGTTGGTGAAGCGATGTCAGCCGGTAGTCAAAGCGTCCGCAGTGGTAATAACACAATTATCGAGCTTTACGCTCGCGTGACTTCCTCGTGGCGTGAACCAGCTCCAGGACGCAAGCAACATTTCGTCTTCAAGGATCTGTACCACGACCGACAACCTCATCTCGAAGGGACATTTGAGCTTTGGGGACAAGCGCCGTTGTGGGACCTTGACAGCAAACCCTTCCTTTCGACGGACGTACAAGGTACGATGTGCAGGGTGATCGCGAGGATGAGGCGTGACGGACAGAAGTGGCGCTTAGAAGTTTTGAGCATATGGGAAGCGAGCTGGGAAGATATCGATGTCGTCGCGGGGATTTATGCCGGGAGTGTTCAGAAGTGATCGAGCCTGCTTTCTATGCAGAAGATGTTCGGAGGCTGTTGAGGGCGTCAGTGTGTGGCAAGGTTTTTCAGGAGGGCATTCTAGTCGTATTCATACCGCTCAAGCAAAGTGTCGGAGGCATTTCTAGCCGACGATTGGTGGGGCACTCTCGTCACGCTGTCTTACCTCATGTTGGCGCGCTCCGCGTGACGTTCTGATTGGTGTTGAGGATGAGTTGATTCCTCGTGCGACTCAATGCTGAGAGCAGAGTCTCGTTCGTACATGTTCAGACATTGGAACTCCCACTCCTCAACTCTTACGCCGCTACCACATAGCAATGGCCATATCGTTCTGACCGTGTCTTTATTCGACCTCCACTAGAACCATCAAGCCTTGGCGTAATACGGCTAGCAACCTCTCAGGGAGACAAGCAATCCGCCTGGCCTCTCTGCTCAAAGGGCAAATGTTACAATCGTGTTGGAGACCATGGCAGGCCTGATAGAGCCCATTGTACGACCAGCTTCAACGCCAGGGAAGGCACATCGCAGCTTTTCCGACCCGCCTTCAAATGGCCCCAACGGACCTCTCGCGCCATCGCCTACCTTTCGAGAACGACTCGGCAGTCGAGACGACCATGCCATTCCCACGACACCGCGACCCATTCGACGACCCGATCTCCTGTCGCGGGGATTGACCCTCCAACTCCCTCCGCCACGTGTGACCGCAGCCGTTCCTGCCATCACGCCGTCCGCCGTTCCGCTCTCACCAAAGCAAGTCGACTCGCACACGACGTTCATGCAGACACCGAGTTTGTCGCACTCGCCCGCCACCAGCCTACCGAGACACTCACGTGGACTGGACTTTTCAAGAGCGAGCACCAACCTGCACCACTCCACAATCCCCGTGCAAAGCAGTCCGGGATCTTCTCCGATCATCACTCAGAAGGCAGTGCCTATACCGGGGCGGAGGCTGTCGGTGAACAGCATGGCTCTCGACTCGCCGGTCCTCAATGGACACAGCGCGCCGTGGTCTGCATTCAACCCCGACAGAGGACAAATGAGCAGCTCAATGGGCAGCGTGAATATGCTGGGTTCTGGAAGTGACGAGAGCAGCGACAGTGACGAAGATGCTAGTATGGGCGGAGACGACAACGAAGATCCGATGTTCACCACACCACAAGTTCACAAGCTGCAGAATCCTCATGCAGCAGCCACGCCATTCAATCCTCAAGCAACACCTACGGCGGCCGCAAGCACGGTTTGGGGCAGCGGAGCTCATTTCTCACCTGCACAGACTTCTCTTATGAAGACGATGAGACGATCAAGCAGGGTACACAAGACTGGACGAAGAAGCAGGAAGAGCTCAAGCAGTGCTAGCGGCAGCGGATACAGTTCTATGGCTTCTCCACGGAATGTTTCTCCCCCGCCTATGCGGAGCATCGAGTCAGCTGCTAACGGCGGCTACTTTTCTTGGACGAATGCGGCGCGGAGTGGACGGGAGAGCTTGGCTATGGGTACGGATGGACTTCACTTGTCGAGCGGGAATGACAGCGGAGACGAGGCAGCACCGACAGCGCCATCGACTCCAGGCGTGATCAGGCGAGTGGTCACCAGGCGGCAAAATCTCCTGCCAAAGACGAAAGGCTTCGCACGCATCCGCGCTGCACTGGCCGAGGAAGCTGCTCCCGTTGACAGCGAAGTGAGACGAGAGGCCGAGACGATCCGACAGGTGCGAGAGAGGGATAGCAGCGTCGGTCCTTTTGATCTGGAGCCACCACAAAGTATGACTGCCCAATCTTCTCCAAATCTTTTGCCTGCGGTCCCCGAATCTGCCCAAGAAGACTTCGGATTAGAGCTCGACGGCGACGCAGGACCAAAAGCAGTTCCTCTGGGAACCAACTTTGCGGCACATGCGAGTCGTAACAGTGGAGGACTGGACTACTGGAACCGGTTTGACCCGTCCATGCGCACGCCGCCTCCGAATGGTACCCCAGGGTTCCTGCGACAAAGCAGCAGCATCATGTCGGATGGCACGATGGACTCGCCGATGGGTGACTTCACGCAGTGGCGGCGCCCGCGAGCTCGGTCATCTGCTTCAGACGCATCCGAAGCTTTTGTGCCATCTGCAGCCACAGCCATGCCTGCGGGTGTCAACGACGACATGCACTTGAAGAAGTTCAAGCGCCGTCGCGAAGACGACTTTGACATCGCAACGATCAAGCGACGCGCAGTATCTCCGGGCATGAGCGCGCAGAACAGTCCAGTCCTCACCAACTCACCCTCGCAACGAGATTCGACTGGATGGGGCATGCCTCCAGAACGAAAGGATAGGACGGGCACATCTTCGATGAGCGACGGTTCCATGCCTAGCTCACAGTCTCAACAGCAGACGCGGCCGGGAAGCTCGTTGAGTATGCCTTCGGGGAGTGGAAGTCTGGTCATTCAGGGGAAGAAGCTGGGATTGCAGCCCATGGCTGATACGAATGATGGCTTGATGAAAATGAGCATCGAATGAGCTCAGGACAGGCGGGACGGCATTGTATTTAGCGAAGGCGCTCAGGTGTTTCTACAGTCATACTCGAATATCAGAAGTGAAAAATTGAAACTATCAGTCACCGTTAGTATCTTGACCTGGTTGCGATGTCGTTCGAAAAGGAGTTCTCGTCCTGCGCCACGGTCCCGTCGACTTTTGCGGGGTCACCAAAGCGACTTCAAGCACATGCAGGCTGAACCACACCACCACAGTCCAATCGCTTCACTTGACAGCAACAGCACCATGGGATCCAAAGAGGCCACTATCGCCTCATTCATCGAGGCGGCGCCGCCAGGAGAGGTTGGCACAAATATACTGCTTTCGCGCGGAACACAATACTGACTGGACCTAGCTCATCAACGTAGTCAATGGTATTCACGTCCGAGCACCGACGAATCGGCCGATGCGATGATGCTTACACCGTCAATCAGACATCAAGACATTAGCGAGCGATCAACCGAACCTCCTCAACTCCCTCGAACCGGCATTCAAGCGGTATAATGAAGAGCAGTACACAACGGTCAAGCTGCCGGGAAGCAGCGAAGCAGTAAGAGATGCGCACAAAATGGGCTTCAGACAACATGGCTGACAATGGTCAGACGATCATAAGCCAGTACAACTCATTAGGCGACGGGCGATACTTCGAAACAGCCAGCCAGACCTCATTCGCCGTCGACCATGCCACGCAGGTACGGCCACTCATCACCACACCATGCCGTCTCTTCACCCAGCTCACCAAACCACAGCAAGCCTCGGACACACAACAACACCCTCTCGAGTCCCAACACGCCGACCTCATCCGCTCCCTCCTGAAATCCTTCTCCACCGCCTCCGCCGAACACTTCCCCTCCTCCTCCATCGGCGTCTACCCCATCTCCTCCGACTCCGCGATCGCCCTTGTCCTCGTAGCCAACAAATACTCCCCGAAGAACATGTGGAACGGCCGCTGGCGCAGCACATACGCCTTCACTCCTTCCTCCAGCACGCTCAGCGGGACAGTCAAAGCGGATGTGCACTACTACGAAGACGGCAACGTGCGCATGTCGACGAGCAAGGAGTTGGAATTGGGCGTTGGATTGTCGGGTGGGAGTGCGGAAAGTGTGGTGAGGGAGATTGCGAAAGCGGAGAACAAATTCCAGGAGGAGCTGAATCGGGCTTTTGGGACGTTGGCTGAGGGGAGTTTCAAGAGCCTGAGGAGGCAGTTGCCGGTCACGAGGCAGAAGATTGAGTGGGAGAAGTTGGGGAGTTATAGGGTAGGTGTTGAGGTGTTGATTGTATTTGGGGTTGCGTATACTGACTTTTCTTTTGCAGGTCGGACAGGACATTGGTGGTGGTCGCTCGAAATGATTGGAGTTGCAAACAGTCGAACGGGCCCAGTCAAGGGCCCAGTCAAAGAAGTCACAGTCATTGAAAGTCGCAGACGGTGCATGATGCTTGATGCAGGATCTTTGCATGTTCTAGGAATGCTACGGAGATATGACTAGCCGTCGATAGAGGATGATCTATCGCAAAGGCATCCAAGACTTTCCACCATCGAGACAATACACACCCTCTTCTCACGGCTTGATCCTCGCAGCCCGAAATCTGCTGACCTTCTTCATCTTCCCGTCCCTCTCTTCCATCAACTCGCCCTCCGCATCGTCCTCGTCCGGCGTACCCTTAAATCCACCTTGCTGGCGAATGATATCGTTGCGACGACGGTAGTACTCAGCAGCGAGTTCGCGCCGCTGCATGACTTCATCCGGTTCGTCTTCTGACGGCGCTGCGACTCGCCGGCTAGGCGTTGGGCGCTCCATGAGTTTGTCCGCGATGATCATGCCCGCGGGACCAGTGGGAGGTTCCTCGTAATCTGTTTCAACCTCGCGGGCTTTCTTGAACCGAGATGTCTTGGCCGGAGTTGGCGCTGAGGGCAGTGTTGGTTGACGGGTAGTGGAACGCTCGGCGACAGCACCGACGATAGGCGCCGCGTTCTCAGCGCCAGCTTGGGTCTTCTGCGCCTTGAGCGCGGGTGACTCGGGCTGTGCGACGTCCAGATCATCGGCGAAGCTAACGCGCTTCTTGCTGCCGCTTGATCTCTTCTCGCTGTCGGAGCTGAGGTCAGATGCTGAATTTCTCTTCTCGCGAATCACAAGTCGTCGAACATCCTCAGGGTTGATTTCAGGGTCCAGGGCGTTGACATCCTCCGCGGCGGGTGCTGGTCCGAGATTGCCGATGAGTCTGCTCTCGAGCTCTTTCATCTGCTTGTGGTAATCGTCGTCGATGACACGCTTCTTGGTTCGGCCGAATTCGTCCTCATCCTCGTCGTCAGAGTCAGAGTGTCCGCTTGTGTATGGTGTGTCCTCGTCCTGGTATTCCGAAGATGCGGGGTCGGACGTCGACACCATGTCCTCCTCGTCCAGCTCATAGTCATTGGGCTCGAGTTCCATCTCCGCTACCACATGGCCGACTTCGTTGAGATGGTAGTCCAGCATTGCGCGACGTAGTCTGGCATCTTCCTCCGATTCGTTTTCGGGAATCACGATTTCCGTTGATTCCAATTTTCCCTCCTCATCGAGCAAAGCGACTTTCTCACCCGGCTTGAAGTACTGCCGCAAGGCCTTTTGCATGTCGGCTTTGAGATCATCGTCAGGCGCGACAGTCTTGGCAGGCTCGGCGGGGATCTCTTCAATCTGCGGTGAAAAGGAGACAGATCTCGGATCTGGTGGCGGCGCAGACGGCATGACGGCGACCTTCTCCGCGAACGACACGGTTTTCCTGCCATCTTCTGACTCTTGACGGATAAGAGCTGGCGCAGGCTTTGTGTCTGCGGTGAACGAAACACTCTTCTTACGGATGGATGGTCCATCAGAGCCGGCCTCGTCGACGTGAACGTGCTTGGCTTCGCCGTTCGGCATTTCTCGCGAAGTAGCATTCACAATGGCAGATGGAAGGTTTGTTGCGCCGGGCTGGGTGGCTTTGTCGTTGTCTTCATCGTCCTCGGGCTCGCTCTCTACTGCTGATGAGAGGTTGTTGAGCTCGCTGTCTGAAAGTCCAGCTTTTCGCA
Organism: Zymoseptoria brevis; assembly: GCA_000983655.1. Lineage (NCBI taxonomy): Eukaryota > Fungi > Ascomycota > Dothideomycetes > Mycosphaerellales > Mycosphaerellaceae > Zymoseptoria > Zymoseptoria brevis. The sequence goes on along the minus strand of JYJE01004275.1, from coordinate 38,035 downwards.
GAGCGTCCACGAGCTTCGTCGTGGCGGCTTCCGGTTGCGACAACGAGCTGGAGATGACATTTCCATTTTCGTCCAATTCCTCGTGAATTTCCGTCAGTGGCAAACCAGACTTCGCGTTGTCTCGATTCGCGGCCGAATACGCCGCGAAATCCAGCTCTTCTAGTTTGGCTTCCGCATCGAAGAATTGACGTTGCACAGTTTCGATGTTCTTCTGCACGTATTCCTGACGCCGTGACACCATGCCGACGATCTGTGAACAAGTGCGAGGTGAACCGGTGTTCAATCCAGACAAGTCACGAATCTCCTTTTCGTTGACAAGTTCGCCGCTGTAGGTCTTGCTGATGCTGACGAGGTCCAGTTCTTCGGGCTTTGCTTCCTGGATTTCTTCTTTGAAACCTTCATATTCGGCCTCCCATGTTTGCCAGACTCTCAGGCTTTTACGCAGGTTTTGAAGAGTTTGTTCGAGGGCCTGACGTTGCTGTTCTAGCTTGAGGAGATCCATGATGAATGAGGGCGTTTGTGGTGTCGATGGTGGTTGTGGTCAAGGATGCGAGTGATTCATGACGATGAAGTGTCGTGCACGCAGAAAGAACACAGGCGGGAAGGTTCAAAGGTCGTCCGGCGAACCGGACCCCACAAATTAAAGCCCCAAACCTTCGTCGGCCGAGCACAAATTGTCACGTGAAAGTGGCCGTTTAGTAACACGAGAGGACAGGATGAGCAATCGAACATATGTTCAGACGACTTCATTCTATATTGTAGCTGTCGTTTGCTTGGGCCGCTGTGCTCCCTGTCTGGACTGACCACGTGTATCTTCTTGCCCAAATGCAACTAAGAAAATGAAGCCTGCCATGTTACCGCTCATTGGAAGTCAATCAGGTCGATTGCATAACAAATATCCCGCTAGCAAAAGCACAGCACTGCTGCCAACGCATGCTCCACCCATGCAATGATGCTAAACTGACCACAGCGCGGACCAGCCACTACTGCAGGAGATGGTCCCTGAAGTGCTTTTGGAAATTGCCTCTCCGGTTATTCCCCCATTGGTAGTCGGCTTCGGCTTTGCGCTGCTGCTTCTGTAGACGTTTCTCAAGCGCCTTGACTTCACGTTTCTTTGCTTCGCTGACACCAATCATGCCCATGCCGCCGTCGGCCCGGCTGACAACCTGGCGGCCACGTCCGTTGCGCTCCGTCTCTTCTTCCGCATCCTCATCGTCAGAGTGATGACGGCCCTGCTCGATCATGCGCTGTTGTTGGCGCTCTTCGGCAGATGGGTAGTTCCGGAGATTCTGTCGGTAGTACTGCTTCAGGCTGCGGTGACCAGCAGTACGTCCCGAGGGGAGATGCAGCTCGTAGTCGTCGTGGTATGCTGCACGAGATCCTTGATGCGCATGGGAATGGAAGCCATCGCTGTTCTTGTGTGGTCGTGGGTCGGCGTGCGAATGATGTCTGTGAAGTCCGAGTTGCGCGTACTTGTGGTCCTTGTCGATCGGCACGGAGGTGATCTCATCGGTGGGTACAGAGGAGAGGGAACTCGCGTCGCTCTCCCAGCCTTCGTCATCTCCGTGCATCTCCACATCCTCTCCATTCTCGTTTTGCACAGTCGTCTTTGCTGCTCGCTTTGCCCCAAGACTCACTCCTCCAGGTAAATCCTCGTCCTCCTCACTCTCATCATCGGAATACGTTGAGCTGAAGTCGTAGAATTCACCAATGTCCATCTGCTCGTCTTCGGTAGCGTATGCAATCATGCAATGTCCTCGATCGCGCATGTGCGTTTGTACGCCAGTGTCGGTGTGCATCTGCTTGTGGCAGTACAAGCACTGGTGTAGGACGATGACGGTTTCGCTGAGGTAATTGATGAGGCCGGCCAGGTCGACGAGGTAGTCCTGCTCGGGAATGAAGCAACCGTGCTGTCGCGACATGTGGTTGACGTTGAGATCCATGGTTGGCGAAAGGTAGTTGCAGAACAAGCATTGCTTGACGTCGGCTTTGTGCTCGTAGTCGTCGTCATCCTCTGCGGCGTCTCCATTTGCAACACTTTGATTGCTCTGCGACGCGGACGAGGGAGCTGAATTTTGTGGCCGTGCCGCTGGTGCAGGAGCCTCTTCGATCTTGGTCTGCTTGACAGCCTCCACGACCTCGTCGAAATCCTCCTCCGCCGCGGGATCCGTCTCGGTCACTGTGCTTGCAGTCTCCAATGTCTCGCCCAACGTGAACGTAGAGTCTGCCATACTCTCGGTCTCGGCTCCATCCATACCGCGATATCTTGCCACAAAGAGCTTGTGCTTTTGGCTCCCCAAATGGTTGACGTATGCGCCTTCACTGTAGTATGTCTTGTCGCATGGCTCACATCTCTTTTCGAAGCTCGCTCGGGCAGCAGTCGCAGCAGCAGAGGCCTTGTTCGCGAGGACCTTCTCGGCAAATATCTCCGAAGTGAGTGGTGGGAGAGAGGCGACACGACGCTTCAGGTTGTATCGATGCCAGTCGCTCTGCATATGCGTTCGTTGCAGGTCCCCAGACTTGAATGCGACCTGGCAGGTGTTGCAGGTGAAGGGATGGGCTGATCCCTGCTGTCCAGCAGATGTCTGTACCAGAGTCGCCATGGTGGAATATGTCGAAATGTTGTGGTGTAGAGGTAGTTGTTGATCGTCTTCACGAAGGCGTGCGGACAGAGAAATTCCTTAATCATGCAAGTGGCGGCTGACTCAAACAGGCATGGCGTCATGGTACATTTGAACGGAGCTCATTACACGCTAGCTCACTCAGCCCGACACTTAAAGAAGGCCCGCGTTTCAAGACGTGAGTCTATAACATCTTCACACTCGACTGAACAACGACAACACTTCTTGCATGGGCGAGGCGTCGCAACAGTGATCGCCATGCAAGGCTTCAATCGCTATGTGCCACCCGAGCTGGAAGGGACCACAAGCGGCAACGCTGTACACAAGCGACGAGCTCCAGGAACACTCCGAAATGGCCTCCAGACGGTCCGCTTTGAGATGCCATATGCCGTCTGGTGCCACACATGTAAACCTCACGCCATCATAGGCCAGGGTGTACGCTTCAACGCGGAAAAGAAGAAAGTTGGCTACTACCACTCGACCCCGGTCTGGAGTTTTCGCATGAAGCACACAGCTTGCAGTGGGACCATCGAGATCAGGACGGACCCAAAGAATACTGCTTATGTGGTCACTGAGGGAGGCAAAGCCAGAGACTATGGAGAACCCAAAGATCGTGTGAGAGAAGGCGAAAATGGAGTGCCCATTCTGACCGCGGAGGAGCGGGAGCAGCGACGCGAGGATGCCTTTGCAAATCTGGAGGGCAAAGCAGCAGAGAAAGCTCTAGTGAAGGACATCACTAAGCGAATCGAAGAGCTTTATGAAGCGCGAGACCGAGATTGGGACGATCCATGGCGAGCAAACAGGCGAGTACGGGAAAGCTTTCGCCATGACCGGAAAGCGTTGAAGCGGGAGGCAGAAGCAGATGAGGCGATCAAAAACCGCATTGGAACCGAGATCGAGCTCCTGCCAGAGAACGACTCCGACCGAATACGAGCAAAGCTGATAGGGTTCGGAAAAGGTGGCTCCGGCAGCGAAGGAACCGATGCTAGCTCCAAGGCAGTATTCAGCAGTCCCAAGCTGAAGTCAGCAACCTCGAAAAGCGCAAAGTCAACACGAGAGAGTCGGAAGGAAGCTTTGAGACGGCAACTGGTCTCGAACACTCGAGCAGCATTGAACCCATTTGGCGGCTGAAACAGGTATCACGACACATGATCTCAGATAAATTCAAGCAGATACTGGACCTCGCAAGCTCCCGACGCGGCAGATCAATCATCGCTGAGATATACGGGATAACAACCACCGGCTTTCGCAGCTTTAACTTCTTCCTCGGCCTCACCCCCACGGTGACCAGCGAAATTTCTCAGCTGGCCTTCGCATTGTTACCACCCATAGTGACAGTCAATTTGGCAGGTGAGAAGCTGAAGATGGCACCCTCTTGTGGCTTGCCTGGTACAGGAGTCAGCTTACGCGCTCGAGTTCGCAACTCGACTTTCATACCTCCATCTGGAGTCACATCGTCGTAGGGAAAAGCGTATCCCAGACCATCGACATTCGCTGCATGCACGATCCTCGAGTAATGCTACCAAAGATGTCAGCTGTATTTCTTCGTTGGCGACGGGCCGGAGGCTGCCTCACATTGGTCGTGGCATCCTGATAGTACTGGTTTGGATTGGTCCCGTTCGGCGCCTGGTCCGATAGTAGCAGAGTGCTCCGATTGAAGGCCGCGGCCAATCGTGGAATAATGGCGTTCGTCTGGCTGTTTCCACCCGTCGCGAATGGACCCGTGGAGTTGCCAAAGATGTCCGCGCTGGTCGGCTTCCTGAAGCTACCTCCTGCGCCGAAGTCTAGAGCACCAGAGGCATCAACCTGGCCGCGAACCTCGCCAAAGGAAGCTTGCGTGTCAACGGTCAAGGGCTTCGACGAGTACTGACTGTACACTGCATGTATGTCAGTCGATGATCGTCGAAATCACAGTCTCGGCTTGAAAACTACCTCGGTTGACATAGTCCGTCCAGTACGCGGAAAACCAATCCGGATTCAGCGTGATACCAGAATTCGGACTCAGCGCTCTCAGGTCTTGCCCGTTCTTCTGCACTATGAGCGAACTCCAACGTCTTCCGTCCTTAGCGGTCTGAGCTCGGAGGCCCTTGCAGACTGTCGCCAATCCGTCGCTCTTCATGCCACCCACATGCTTGCTGGATCCATCAGTGTCCTGCAAAGTGAGCGCGACCGGGACGCCGCTGACGAAATCGACGTAGGAGATGTTGATGAAGACCTGTGCTGAGTTGAACGTGAATTCGCAAAAGCCGAAGTTTTCATTGTAATTCGGATCCGATGGGTTGAAGACCGATGGCTCGACCAGGCCTGGGCCCGGATTGAGTTTGAATGTCAGCGGTGCACCCACGGAGAACCAGATTCGGCCACCGGCAAGTCGAGGTATGGTCGCGTTGATTATGTTGCCGGGAGCGCCCAGAGAGATGGCGACGTTGGTGCTGAGAGATGCTCCCGTCGCGGAAGGGCTGGACGGGTAGTACGGCGTCCTCGCGTCTGCTTGGAGGAGGAAGAGGGCATTTTTGTTGTCGATTGCTTGACCAGCTGTCGTTCATCAGCGCTGTGGCATGTGTTTGCTGAGTATGATTGGAGTGATATACTTATGTAGGCAAACACCTGGCTCGAGTTCGATTGGTTCACAAGCGCTACTTGCAAAGTGCCACTGGTAGTAGCTGCCTGAACAGCAGGTGCCCTCGCACGATTTGACGTGAGTATAGGTTGCTGTTGTTGGAGATTTTGCTGAGCCGGAGCTGTAGTAGGAGGAGTGTTCTCGGTCGTTCGTGCAGTCGGTGATTCTTTCGAAACGGTTGTGTTTGGCTGCTTGCCGGATCTTCTCTTTATCAGGCTTCGGATTCTATCTTTTAACGAAGCCATGGTGAGGAAGGAATAGGTACAATAGGCGATATGATGCTTGCTCAGAGCAGGACAGGGCAGGTATGGAGGAAGAAGAGGTCGTATACGATTCTGGAGGGAAAGGAACGATACAATACTTAACCCGAGGTGAGGCACAGCGCTGCCGTGTGCACTTTCCCGTCCACGCCAGTCCAACTTCGCGATCGACATCGCGAAGTATGTTTCCTGACAACTGGTTTCGCTTTGAAGCGTGCGTGCTCCGTCGCTCATTCGCCGCCAGTAATACAGAGTGGCTGCTGCTCGAAGCTCAAGATTCGCCGAAGAAGCGACAGGATGTTCATATGATGCAAGCTAGCGGACCCTCCTGCATTCAAACAAGTATCCGAGTAGCAGTCCGACTGCACAGTGCCCATAACATGCATGTACCGCACAAGTGTTCGTTAAGAATTGCAACAGCCATGACAACAGCTTAAGCCCGACGATCTCAATACCAGAGTTAAAAGAAGCTAAGACATAAAACACTCGTGCAGTGACAATGACTATGTACCTCGCGCGTGGCCATCCCCATCATTCGCGTACAAACAGCGGCTTTGTGCGATTCAGAATTGGTCTCACATTCAGCCGAAGCTGTGGCCCGACTGCGAACACCATGCACCACTGTTTTTGCAGTACTGTCGATGCTCACTTCTTTGCCGGCACGTTCATGTTCACATGGATGGTCTTCGGTTGTAGGTAGTTCTTCAGGCCCTGAGACATGCAAGTGGTCAGCAGCTATGGAGCATGGCGGGTCTGAAGAAGCTCACCTCGATTCCGGACTCCCTCCCATATCCAGACTGCTTGAAGCCACCAAACGGCGTCTGCGGAGAGGTTGCGAACGCTGAGTTGATGCCCACGGTACCGGCCTCGAGTTTGCTTGCAATCCGAAGAGCACGAGCAATGTCGGATGTGTAGATGGTTGCTGGAGGAAGCAAGTCAGCTGGTGACGTCTCTAGCCTAGCGAGTCCTTTTTGACTCACAGCCAAGCCCGTAGGATGTGTTGTTGGCCATCTCGATAGCCTGGAAAGCAAAGCGTATAAGGTCAGCGGATATCGTAGACAGTGTGGAGTGGACGGAGGCCCGGCGTCCGAGATAGTCTCGGACTTTGAAGCCTTCTGCATTTCGATTTCTTACCTCGTCTTCGGTCTTAAAGGTCTTGATGCTGATTGCGGGACCGAAGATCTCGTCTGTATAGACCTTGCTGTTTAGATCCGGATTGAGGAAGATCGTTGGCGTGACCTGTATCATTAGCCAAACGCACATATAAAAAATGGTATGCCAACCGTACAAATGTGCCCTTGTCACCCTTGCGCTCGCCACCAACAAGGACTTGAACGCCCTCTTGTTTGGCACCGTCGAGGAAGCTCATGACCCGCTCGAATTGCTTTTTGTCGGCGAGTGGCCCGAACGCCGTCTCTTCCAGGTTCGGATCTCCCATCAGCTTCGCCGCGTTCTCGAATGCAGTCTTGACGGCTTCGATGAACTTGGGAGCAATACTCTCCTGGACAAGGACACGGCTCGCGGCAAAGCAGATCTGTCCAGAGTTTCGTAGGAATGAAGTTGAGCTGTGCTCCACGGCATTGTCCAAGTCGGCATCGTCGAAAATCAAAGCTGGCGACTTCCCACCCAGCTCGAGGGAGACGTGCTTGAGGTTGCTCTTGGCTGCAGCGGCCATGACTGCTCGTCCAGCGACTGAGGATCCCGTGAAAGCAATCTTATCAATTCTCATGTGGCTTGCTAATAAAGAGCCAGTGGGTCCGGCTCCGGTGATGATGTTGATCACGCCAGGCGGGAATCCAGCCTCGTTGATCAAGTTTCCATAGGCGGCGAGAGAAAGAGGTGACTTCTCAGACGACTTCAAGATGAAAGTGTTGCCAGTAGCCATCGCGGGAGCCATTTTCCACGCTGCCAGTACATGAGAACCCTTTAAATGAAAGTCAACACATCAAAGCAGAAGCAGCCAGAGATCTGCGTTACTCACATTCCACGCACAAATGCCGGCACAGACCCCGAGCGGTTCATAAGATCTGCAGCTGTTAGCAGGAGAAGATCAGCACGAGAGTGTGTTGACTACTAACACGATCTTGTATGTTCCATCCTCATCCGGCGGATAGCTCTCACCCGCGACCTTGCCAGCGTAGCCAGCATAGTACCGCCAGAGGGCGATTGGGCCCAGGATGAATTTCTTCGCCACGGAGATGGGCTGACCCATTGCCGTGCTTTCAAGTTTGGCCAACTTCTCGATGTTCGCCTCCAACAGATCGGCGAACTTCAGCATGATCTAGAACGGAGGAAAGACGGGTCAGCGATCGCTCGAAAGATGCAAGAGCCGGCCTAGATTTGCTAGCATGTCTCCGTAGTCCCGCTCAGACTTCACTGCACGAATTACCTCCCAGTGGCCGAGAGTGTGCAGTGTGAGCAGGAGAATGGAGGTAGCCCGATATTGTGTCTCTCGGACCGCTGCAGAACTTCTACCCTTGGGATTCCTTACGGCAGCTCTCTTATGACCAGCAGTATCTCTCCAGGCTGGAAATGCAGCTCTGGCGGCAGCAACACAGTTGTCGACATCCTGCTCCGAGGCAACCTGAACCTTGTCCGTGACGAGACTGTCATCGTTCGGCGAGAAGATAGAAAGCGTCTCGCCGCTCGATGATGGCACGTACTAGATCGTGTCAGTCTACTCATCCATATTCGATACTGTAACATTGGAATAGCTCTCATTTTGCCGTTGATGAATAGATTGGCTTCGTACGACATTGTGCTGGTTGATGAATGTGAGTATGTTGCTGTGATCTTTTGAGCTTCCTTCAGTCTCGACGAGAGACCGTATGAACCGGGTAAAAGTATCTCCGGTGCTCAGGAACCGAATCCTTGTCCTCGTCAACAGAACGATCGTCTCCTTTTACCATACCATCATCGACACTCATTTCAATGGAGCTGCTCAAACCAAGCCGAATCGAGCCCAGACTGATTCTACATGGTGGTGCGGGCAACATCACGCCAGAAAACCTCCCACCAAAGGCGCAAAAGGACTATCGCGAAGCTTTGTTCGGAATCCTGAGGAAGGCCAATGCGAAGCTACTCTCTGGTGCTTCGGCCCTCGACGTTGCAACGTACGCGGTGTCCTTGCTAGAGCTCAATCCGCTTTTCAATGCCGGCCATGGAGCGGTGTATACCCGAGAGGGCAGGCATGAGCTCGAAGCGTCAGTCATGGTGAGCACAGGCTACAACAAAAGAGGTGTCGGAGTGATGCGTGTCACAAAGGCGAAGAGTCCGATCAAGCTTGCAAGGGAAATGCTCATCAAGGGCCAGTTGCCGGATGGTGGTGGAGCACAAGGACATTGTCAGCTTGCCGGAGAGATGTGTGATCAGTTGGCAGAAGAATGGGGTCTTGAGCTGGTGAAGCCGAGCTACTTCTGGGTTCGTAAGAGATGGGATGAGCACCGTAGAGGACTGGGCCTTGCTCACGACGATGAGACATATGAGAGAATGAAGAGAGAAGTGGATGAGAATTCCACTGGGTCTGATGCCGATGTACAAGCACCTGTGGCTTTCACTGAAGACGGCGTAAGTGTTGGTAATATTCACTGGGATGGCAAGGAATATCTTCCGCAAGGAACCGTGGGAGCGGTGGCTCTGGACAGCATGGGAGCCATATGTAGTGCCACATCCACAGGAGGTATCACGAACAAGCTGCCTGGGAGAATAGGAGACACACCGACGTTGGGCGCAGGCTTCTTCGCCGAGCAATGGGACGTGCCGAAGGATCCTCCAGCCTGGATCTGTCCAGCACCACTGTTTCAAATGAGCGCATTGCTGAGCGACTGTCTGCCGGGCATTGCACCTCGTCGAAGCGCTGCGTCTCCTACCTTCTCGAAGCCGCAAACAGGATACCGAGCAGTAGGTATGTCTGGAACTGGTAACGGTGACAGTTTCTTGAGGATTGCAGCCGTTCGCACGGCAGCGGCAATGGCACGCTTTGCAACGCATCCGTTCCCTTCTTTTTCTGATCGAGCACACAGCAGTGGTGTGACTTTACAGCAAGCAGTCACGGCGATTGCGGGGCCGCATGGCGAGCTACAGCGCTCTGCTGGTGATCGTTGGCACAAGACCGGCGAGGGCGAAGGCGGTATCATTGGTCTGGAGCTAGACGCGAACGGACAAGGGCATGTCGTATTTGATCATAACTGTGGAGGCATGTTCAGGGCATTTTTGGACAATGATGGGAAGGAGCAGTTCGGCGTTTTTTATCCGAAATCTGGCAATCCATGATACTGCCCCAGATGATATGTAATGTGTATACCTACCGTGATATCGGCGTGCAGTCCTTTCACCGGTCCATCTTCTGCGAGCTCCGCGTATACTGCGTTGAATGACAGTGGCATACATTTACAGCACGTGGAAATGCGTCTTACCTTATGATGACAGCGCGCTGATCTTTAAATGCGGATCTAGCTCCGCGTGGCTTCGGCTGCCTGCGATGTCGACCATGCGAACAAAACAAACGAAGGCAACATTCTCACGATGAACACCTCAAAACCGCTCAACGATCTGTGCTCTGTCAAACATGTCCGGCTACGAAGGTATTGCCACAGCTGTGGACCACTTTTGGAATACATGCTAACGCCAACAGTTGAACACAACATCCCCGCGGACCAACGACAAGAGCCCGTTCGACGTCGGCCAGATCTGGGCACATTCTTCAGCACCCTCGACCTCGTAGACACGTCTGGATCTCGCCAACCACAAAATGCGAATTCGCTTCCTCTGCCACAGGACGTCAGCGCAGCGTTCAGGACATTGGCCAATGCCTTCGAGATGATGAGAACAGGAGGAACTACGCAAGATGACAGAAACTCTGAGCTGTTGGGAAATCTGGTGCAGAGTCTGATGGATAGTGCTGAGCATCCCCCAACGGAAGTAGAGGTACGGCACTGCAAGTTCGGAACACAAACAAGAGCATCGATGTGCTGACGCCCAGACAGGGTGTATCGGACGAGTTCATTGCGCAGTTAGAACGGATACCAAAGAAGCAGTTGGAGCGAAAGCCCGATCAGAGCTGTCCAATTTGCGCCAATCCGTTCCTCGAAGGTACGTCTGGAGATGCACTTCCGACATGCTGGCAAATGCTGACGAATTGCAGACCCGCATCCACTCGTCGTGCGACTGCCGTGCCACAAGGACCATATCTTCGATTTGGAGGTATGTTCTGATTACATTGCAGACTGCTCTACGACTTTTGTGGTCCCTTGCTGACTTTTTCTCAGTGCATTTCTCCATGGCTGAAGCTCAATCCAACTTGCCCCATGGATCGTCAAGTCTTGCTCAAAAGGAAAGAGCCTCCGGTCGTGGTAGAAGACGACGAGGAAGAGTACGATGATATGTACTCATGAGGCATTAAGAATGTGTACACAGGGCTAAATAAGCACGGCGTATGGAGCTGCACAATAGGCATGGCTTGCGAGCTCAGCACAGCAAATGACGGGTCACTCAGGGGATAATACATGATGACCTTTGTAGCAAGCTGTTGCCATACGTAGTCGTCTGGATGTGATTCCATATCCTAAGCCCCAGACCTCTCGGCACTCCCGTACCAATGTTTAACGTTGTGGCCATGTCGCGCTTCTCGCTCCCCGTATCGAATTGTACTTCTCAATCTCCACAAAGCTAAAGTTATCTCGCCTTTTCCACCTCACACACCGGCATGCATTTTGCATGCATCGGACAACAGTATGGGAAAGTCCTCCAAAGACAAGCGAGATGCCTACTATCGACTGGCAAAAGAACAAGGCTGGCGTGCCCGGTCCGCCTTCAAATTGCTCCAACTTGATGAAGAGTTTAATCTCTTCGAAGGAGTTACGAGAGTCGTAGATCTTTGCGCGGCACCCGGAAGCTGGTCACAGGTTCTGTCGAGGATATTGATCAAAGGAGAGATGATTGGACGTGCGGCCTGGGAAGACAAGCGCTACCGGGAGATTTTGCGTCTTCGCGAGATTGATCCAGCATCGACTTCGAGCGAGATCGATACACCACCGAGTGCCAAACCTAGAAAGGACGTGAAGATTGTTGCGATTGACCTGCAGCCGATGTCGCCTCTCGAGGGAATCACCTGCTTGAAAGCCGACATCACGCATCCTTCTACCATTCCACTCCTGCTCAAAGCCCTGGACCCGGACTACGACGCTTCTCTTGCCTCGACTGAAGCGTCTCACCCTGTCGATCTGGTGCTTTCCGACGGTGCGCCTGATGTGACCGGACTTCACGACTTGGACATCTACGTTCAATCTCAGCTCTTGTGGGCGGCGCTGAACCTCGCATTGTGCGTGCTCAAGCCCGGCGGCAAGTTTGTGGCCAAGATCTTCCGCGGCAAGGATGTCGACATCCTGTACGCACAGCTTAAGACAGTGTTTGAAGGTGTCACAGTATCAAAGCCAAGGAGTAGTCGGGCAAGTAGTGTTGAGGCCTTCATTGTCTGCACGAATTTTCGCCCACCGAAGGGCTTCACGGCCAGCTTGCAAGATCCGATGGGCGCGACGCAACAAATGCAGTCTAAATTGGCATCGTCACTCGAGCCTTCTGAAAGCTCACGGCGATATCAAGGTGACGGTGTGACCGAGCTCTTCTTGGATACTGCGGACGACAACGCAGCCAAGAACATATGGATTGCGCCCTTCTTGGCCTGTGGAGATCTCAGCGCTTTTGATGCCGATGCGAGTCACAAATTGCCTGATGGACACGTGAGCCTGGATCCAGTGCAACCGCCCACTGCTCCACCTTATCGATTGGCACTCGAGGAGCGGAAGAAGATGGGCGGAGCATACGGCAAGACGAAGCTCTGCGAAACGAAATGAGATGGCAAAATTCGGCCGGGTTTGCGCATATTGACGCCAATGAGCACGATGCAGTGGAACAGACATTGCAAATTTTGAATGAAAACTGCCCTGCCGGGCTTCAAGGTCAGTTGCCGGGCTTCTGGTAACGCTTCACGCGCCTGTCAGGAGATTTGTCGTGCACGTGCGTGTTCAGAATCTCGTGGCGAGCTGGTTCGATCGACTCGTTGGCCTTGCAGGCAAGATTTGGATGTTCTAGTCTGTGATCATTTTCAGTCACGTTTAGTCCACTTCCTGAGATCGGCCCTCTGGACAGAATATTGGCCTTGCCAACACAGTCGACCGAGCCAGCGACTGGTCGTAGTCCAATTCAAAACAGACCAATCTGGATCTCGTACGCATCAGCGGTCGAACATATGCGAATTCCCAAGCGAGAGCCGGGTTTGCATCAGCTTTCGACGCCACTCGGGCCGTTTTCATAATCGAGCAGCAGGTCTGGTTTCGTACTCATTGCGTTCCATATTTTGGGGAGCCGGTCTCACTCTGACATCTTGGCACGCCACTCCGGGCTGACGACATCGACTCAATTTCTCAATACCCCCGAGGAAATCAAGGGAGTGATCAGATAGATACCTTAGCTGAGTCAAAGAGGAGCCTATACTCGAACCTATCACGCTTTGGCCAATTTGTCGTCGTGGACTGGACTTGCACGAGCCATCACACAAGATTGTCAAGCACGTTAGCCGAGGTGCTTGACGCCGTGAAGCACTTCATGCAGTACAACCTTATACTAGCCGAAGGATTAGGCCATCTCTCCGGCGGACTCCAGATCCTGTGAATTTACTCATTCGCCCTCTCACGATTGGATCGAGGCATGACCGATGACCCAAAATTAGCCCGAAAGTGTCTTCATTCATGCACACTCCCAATATCGAACGCATGATGATGACCACTCCATAGACCTGAGACTCATCATGAGCATGCCAGTTTGGTGACCGGAAGTTGCATTGTCTATGCCATGCACGCGCAAGGGTGGACACACTGCTGGCATGCGGAGAACGTGATGGCGACAAGGGCGCTGGACAATGTTATAAAGTCCTTGGACCCGGAGCAAGTAGCTAGCTCTGCCTTGTAAGCACTGCATCACTCGAGCCATCTCCGTTGACACAGCATACTACAAATCCTTTTTTCTCGGCTTCCGACTCACCGCAACTTTACACCAACACCAACCATGCGCTTCTTCACGGCTTTGCTGGCCTCCAGCTCCCTTTGCGCTGTTCTCGCGCTCGCTGCTCCCGAGGGAAGTGTCCAACGATGGGGCACTGTCAAGCGTTCGAGCGAGAAGGTCGTCCGCAACGATGGTTGCATGACGGACGAGCAAGCTCAGCAGGTCGCCAACAACTTCAAGGAGCTGATCGCCGCCTACTCTGACGAACTCGCCAACGCGGTCCTCACCGAGGACTTTGTCGACTACTCTGACAGTGTCATTGAGCTCATCAACAACGGATGCTCAAACTCGCCCGTGGTGGTATGCGTACCACAATCATGATGACATTGAATCGTCAGCTAACTCCGGCTATAGCTCGGGACTGCCACCTTTTCCAGCCGTGCGGACTTTGAAGCCGGCCAGAGCGCTCAGCCTCCGATCCCGTTCGAGCAGTTGAACATCTGGTGAGTGACTCTCCGATCCGGTCCACCTCGTCGGCAGTCGATTAATGCTTCACCCTCAGGCACACCTGCGACGCCGTCACTCTGCGCTGGAAGTCCGCTGGGCCCGGTCAGGAGCCGCAGCAAGTCACCGGCATCATCGTGATGGAGACTGAGTGTGGCGGTGATGGTACTCGACTCATCAACACCGTCTACTCTGAGTTCAACAGTGGTGCCTGGATGGCCAACCTCGGAATCTTCACGCCTACCAACTGCTCTGCACCTGCTTGATGGAACATTCGATGGCCCATCTGCTTGTCCGTTGCGTCCTCTTCACTATTCTCGGCTTCTGTTCAGTACCTTTGACCTTGTCTCGAGAGGATTGTCATGTCAAATCCTCTCCCGGCAGGCCGTTCACTGTTTCGAGAAATCTATTGTACGTGAATTTAAAGCATCATCAAATCAAAGCTTCATGTGCTACATCTCACGCTCGTCAATTGTGCTCATTGTCTTGCCGAAATGTTGAGGTCCTTGTCCTGTCCAGTCGCCGATGCAATGTGCGTTGACGACGGTCTACGAGCAATTGGACGTCAAGATATCAGTCTCGTTATACTGCTACGTTTCCGACCAAAGACATGCGCCACTCAGTTCGTGCTGAAGGATTGCTGATTGGTGTGAGTTGATCTAGGATATGTCGGGACGCTATGCAGCACAGAGAAGAGATTGCCCAAAGCACCGACCTGAACGCTCATCAGTACCTTGAAATATCAGACATGCCATCTATCAGTCGTATCCGATATCAGTCGTCGTGACATCTTCAATGAAATGCGCCTCGCGGTAGTTCTTGGTGAACCATAAGTACCACGGTACAACAAACGTCTTAATGGTGTGCCCAAGCCAGCCTGCATCAGAGACAGTCTTCACAACATTCTTCGACTCTTCAAACGCAGTATCGATCCTCTTCCTTCGGAGATTCTCGTATGCGTTAAATGCCTCCTTCATGGTGTTGGGCTTCCCTTTTTCGATCCAGCGGGTGAGGCAGCGGGAGAAGAGGACGGTGTCTTCGAAGACGATGCCGGTGCTTTCGCCTTGTGGCGGCATGGCGTGCTGGGAAGATGGTGTCAGTTCCAGTGGATTGAATCGAGACAGTGCCTGGACTCACTGCAGCATCTCCAAGCAGCATCACTCGGTCCGTTGACCACTTTCCTCCATTAGTCAGAGTGAAGACCGGCCAGAGGAAGAAGTCCTTGGCATTCTCGATCAGTGGCCTGATACAGGGAATCTTCGCATCGCCGAATCGCTCCAACAACTGCGCTCGAGTCTTCTCAGCGTCTGCTCCGACAGACTTCCAGCCATTTCGAGATCCGATGTCCTCCACCTGCATCAATGCGCCAACGTACACCGAGTCCGCCTCGGGAGAATGGAAGCTGGTAAGCAGCATTCCACGGCGAGCAAAATTGATGGCGGTACATTCAAAGTGGACTTCGAAATCCTTCGCGATCGGAGAGAAGCCGAAAGCGTTGGAGACACCCGAGTAGGTCGCTTTGCGTTCTGGCTCGACATGCTTCAGTCTGGTTACGGAGTGGATGCCATCACAGCCCATCAGAAGGTCTCCAGTAGCTGACTCGCCGTTCTCGAAATGAATGGTGACATCGTCTGCGGTCTCATCGATCTTGACTGTTCGGGTGCCACAAGTGATGCTAATGTTCTCGTGCTGCTCCACGGCGGCAATCACTCCTTTCAATGCCTCTCCTCTGGTGATGCGGAGTGCTTTGTAAGGAGGATTGCCAATCCCATCGCCATCTGGTCCGCGGAAACTGGTCTCTGCCAGCTTTCCGGAGTGTGCATCGAATACTTCCAGGAAGTCGATGTCGCGCCCATAGTTGTTTTTGCGGATGATTGGTAGAGCACCAAGATGATCCAGCATGCGAAGCGCGTTTGGGGTCAGGTTCACGGCACCTCCGATCGTGGCCAACTCCGGACGGATTTCGAATACTCTGATCCGGGGAACGCTGCCTTCCGGGGCGAATTTGGTCAAAGCTAAGGCGGTGGTAAGTCCGGAAATACCGCCGCCAAGGATGAGTACATTCAGTCCTGCTTCCGAAGCTGGCGCCATGGCGAAATGATGGTGAGCAAGCGAGAGGAAGGTCAAGAAAAAGTAAGAGAAAAGCAGCTTCGCAGTCCGCAACAAGCGAGTGTTATGTATCGGGTTCCTACTTCTCCGGCTCCCTTATCCTACTGGCATCCTGTGCCATGAAGAACAGAATCCACCTTTAATGGCGAGACACACCGAGTGATCGGGACCGGAACGGACATGGGGCTTTGATGTCCACCTCGGTCGAAGGACGATCTCCGCTGCGAACTGCACGGGTGGGTGTAAAGTATGCAGGGATGGTGCTCATGTTGGCCAAAGTCGAACAACATCTGTGGGATCTCAGGTTGTGAGAATTGGTGATCTGGCAGGAGGCCGATCAGACCATGTGAAGTCCGAAGATGCCTGTCTGGCGCTAAAAGTTGGCTGAACTATATCTCAATCGGGCCTAGTCGGGGTTAAAAATACCTCTCTCACTTTCGGACCACGGAGCCGTTTCCTTCTACATTGACACGCATCCTGCCTGCCGCCATCTCTGGACTATCAACTGGGCTCAAATCACTGCAATTCGCATAGCGCGTTAACGAAATTGTTGCATCGGTGCGACTCGCTCAGTCCATGCAGTATGTTGCACGTCTAGCGATCTTCCAGCACGATCACGGACACCGACAACGCGGTCCTCAGGACTCGGCAAGATTGCTGCACTGGATTCTCGCCAAGCAGGGTGTCTTGGGCGCACTGTACCTACCCGCATGCGTTGTCCCGAGCACTGATCATAGCTCGAAGTGCTTCCTGGCTTTTGCAGCTGGGAGTCGCGTCGAAATCTCGTGGGCACCACGTCAGCAACGAGAGGAACGGGATAGGATAGGACTGATGCTCGGCTTGGCATGGTGTTGCGGATCTTCCTTGCTGCTGAGGTTGTACAGCCTTGAGATCCGACCGTACCTTTGAGGAAATGCCACATCTATGATCGTCACATTTGCTTGGCCATGGACCCACTCGACTGAACGAGCAATGCGGAGTAACACATGGCGGACATACCAACATTTGGACACAAATGGTCCTCTTCGGACTTATTGAAACGCTGAAAAAAATCAACCATTACTTGCCTCTCAACTTACCATCGTGTTGGTCAGCAGCCTACAGAAGCTAGCCACTGTTAACTTAGCTGAACTGCCAGGCTGCGCCCAGCATGGCGCAGGTGCCAGTCGAAGCCATGGCACTACCGGAATCTGTGTCGGCTCCCCAACTCCCCACGCGGTCAGCATGACTGCAACACCAAGTCGTTATTTCCAGGTCCATGCATGCCACATGCTGATCGTCCCTGCCGGAATTCGCGAGGTAGGTATATGTCCTGCCCGCTGTTTCTCAGTCCTTGCCGCACTTCTTCCAGCAACAATTGACCCCACAGCCATGTCTCAAGTCGTCCAAGCCGCTCAGGAGCCCTCGCGCTATGCGTTTGAGCAATCAATTGAGAATGCCACAGTGTTGGAGCCAGTGAGCGTCGACACGCCTATTCCAGCGGACTTTTCCATACTCAATTCGAAAGCTGTCCTTGGATTCTCACTTCTGGTCATCATTCTTGTTACCCGCCTGTTCGGACAGAAGAAGAAATTGCCGGCTGGTGCGAAACCGCTTCCCAAGCTGCCAGGTAGGTCAATCGACAAGAGCCATGACCGACCTCCACTGACGATAGCCACTAGGCATTCCGTGGATTGGTCGTTTCTGGGGCATCCCAATCTCTGGAGCAGAGGCAGCATGGCACTTCGGCGACTTCCACAAGTCGTATGGCCCAATCTACGAGTGGCTCACGTTCGGAGTGACTCACATCTGGATCGAGAACGACAAGATTGCCCGAGACCTTCTTGTCCATCGCGGAAAGCTTTATGGCGACCGACACGAACTTCCAGCAGCTGTTGGAGTGAAAGGTGGCTCGGAGATTCTGCCTCTCATGGGCATCGGCGAGAACTTCTGGCGACACAAGAACTTCGTTCACACCATCATGAGACATTCATCTCAAGCCGGCTTCTGGGATGCACCTGTGACGGAGAACAAACACACTCTTCGACGTCTGCTCGACTCTCCTGATACATGGTCGGAAAGTATCATCACCCATTGCGCTCGCGTGGTCGCCACGATCGCCTGGGGTGATCCAAAGCACGGCACCAAGCTTCTCACCGTCGTACCTCAGCTTCTCAAAGCCGTATCACCAGAAGGACCACTTCCCAACCTTTTGCCATTCCTCATGCATCTTCCCGCCGCCATCTCTCCATTCAAGAAAGCCGAAGCCGAACGAAAGCGGATCATGCAGGAGGCATTTTACGAGGCACAGCAGGATGTCATGGCTCGGATGAAGGCAGGTACCGCAGGACAGTCATGGTCAAGAATCTGGCTGGAGAACGAGAAGGGTATGGAGAAGAGCAAGCTGGATCAACACGAGGCAGCACATGCTGTTGGCACAAACTCTTTCGTCGCCATCGCCACTATCGGCTCACCACTTCACTCGTTCTTCACAGCCATCTGCCACTACCCGTCGTGGTTGCCTCGCATCCAGGAAGAAGTCGACCGCGTTTGTGGAGATCGACTGCCAACCATGAAAGACATTCCAAACTTGCCTGTCGTCCGCGCAGTCTGCAAAGAGACTCTTCGCTGGCGCCAACCAACACCTCTTGGTGTGCCGCACATCACCACCGAGGACGATGTTTACGACGGCTACTTCATTCCCAAGGGCGCCATGGTTCACGCCAACCACTATCTGATCAGCCGAGAGGAGGCCACATACCCCGAAGGCAATGAGTGGCGACCCGAACGCTGGCTCGAGCCTTCGTGGCCGACCTACAAGGAGCCACTCACGGAGTATCCCACTCTCCGCGGCGATCCTGGTTTTGGCTACGGCACTCGCTCATGTCCAGGAACCGATCTCGTCATGACCGAGCTGTACACCCTCATCGCATCTCTGGTGTGGGCGTTCGACATCAAGCGCAAGGAAGGCCGCGCAGGCTACGACAACCCTGTTCCCTGGTACGAGACAAATCCATTCGTCATCACCATGGCCAAGCCGTTTCCCTGCAATATCACGGTCCGCAGCGAAGAGAAGAGGCGGTTCATCCAGAATGGCTGCCCAGATGGTGGCTTCCTGGTGAGGAACCCGAAGGAAGAGGACCTCAACCGATGGGATGTCTTCCGCGGAGATGGCAAGCCATTTGAGTGGGCTGGACTGACTGCTCCTCTTTCGAACTTCAACACGCGGTCGTACTCTCAGGGTGTGTAGGCCAGGCGGTTATGAACAGCTATGACTGGCGTAATGAGCTCGATGACTCCTGTCTTTGCATGTCGGAGCGAATGGGATAGATCTGTGGGTTCCAGGCAGGGCGGCGTTTTCCAAGATCACACCAAGTGTCGCTCGAATTGTATGTAGTTACTGAAGTTTTGTTGCATCACTTCGAGTCCACTTGATGTGTTGCTGTGAAGAGACCAGAATTCATCCAATTTAGCCGGCGTCGAGCCGTAAAATGATGTGCTTCATGGTGACGTATCAATTATTGATGGAAATGCTTCGAAGAATCACAAAGCACTTACAAATCCATCCATTGATGCGCCTCTGAAAGGAACTGGTACCTTCTCAAGAAAATAACACGCCTCACTCAAAACACTCTCATCGACACCAATACCGTCAACATGGCCGACAAAACTCTCGTCCTCATCACTGGCGCGAATCAAGGACTAGGCTACTACGCCGTTCAACAACTATCCGCAACAAACAAATATCACATTCTCCTCGGATCAAGAGATCTGAAGAAAGCCGAAGCCGCAATTTCCACGCTCAAAGACGATGCTTCCGCCGGTGCACGACCCGAAAATGTCTCTCCGATTCAGATCGACGTATCAGACGACTCTTCCATCGCAGCGGCAGCAGACAAGGTCAAGTCTGACTATGGGTACCTGGACGTTATCATGCTCAATGCCGGTGTGGCCACGGCGGAGGGCTCGCTGAGAGAGCAGTATCAGAAGATGTATGACACGAACCTGTTCGGCGCGGCGGTGACGCTGGACACGTTCCTTCCACTTCTCAAAAAGTCAAAGGCGCCGGATGGCAAGAGGATCGCGTTCACATCCTCGGGTCTTTCGAGCTTGAAGTGGGCATGGTAAGTTTTCGAGGGCTTGTATTTGTGTACGCATGTTTTTGACAATCCTTAGGGACCGAGAAGACAACTACTCGGCGGAAATGTACCCAATCTACCGAAGCACGAAGACGGCCATGTCGATGATCATGTTGCACTATGCGAAGCTTCTGGAGAAGGAAGGCTTCGTTGTGGGAGCGAGCGAGTGAGCCAATCTGTCTTCTATCATCTGGGAGCGCACGCTGACGTCTAATTAAGTCCTGGATACTGTGCTACGAACCTCAACAACAATTCCGGTTTCAAGGACCCGAGAGAAGGCGCGAAGGAACTCATCAAGGTCGCCACCGCGCCAAAGAAGGATGTGCATGCGAAGGTTGTTGGAGACGAGGGAGCGGAGCCGTGGTGAACAATATCACCATCGTTGATCAGTGCCACCAACGGCTGATCGGAAACCTCGCCGGCCGCGTTGGAATCTGTGTATCAGGGACGAGAGAATTCTGAAATTGACGTAGGTGTCCGTTGTCGCTCAGTGCTGTTGTGCCCCCAACACAGCCTGATCGCTGTCTGCGTTCGAGCCCATCTCTGCATCTCTGGCGTTCGCTCGGTTTCTCTGCCCCGGCACCCGCCCTTGAAGTGCTGCATTATGGCGCTTCTTCTGCCGCCAGCCGACCCACGTGCCAATAGCAGCAAATACCCCATAATGCATCACAAGCGGAATTTGTATCACTACAGCAAGGAGCA
Organism: Zymoseptoria brevis; assembly: GCA_000983655.1. NCBI lineage: Eukaryota > Fungi > Ascomycota > Dothideomycetes > Mycosphaerellales > Mycosphaerellaceae > Zymoseptoria > Zymoseptoria brevis. The sequence goes on along the minus strand of JYJE01004275.1, from coordinate 17,103 downwards.
CAACGTATGCGAACATCTGGCAAGTCTTCGTAAACCAGTCTGGATTGTTTTTATCAGGTTCACCAGACATGGAGGCCGGTACCGCTAGCGCCACTTGCATCGCCGTGAGAGTGGACATCGAATAGGCGACTATCAAGACGATATATAAGCCGAAGCCAGTCCAGAAGGTGCTAACAGGGTTACGGCTGTGGAAGAAGTGGCCGCCTTCGTGCAGTGTTATCTGCCCTCTTCTTCCTCTGCCATGGAAGCCATGCGATCAAGTGCCACCAGAACGTGATCAAACTAAGTCTCGTAAGACGTAGATCGCCATACCAAAATCGAATATGGATCGCGGTTGGCGAGGAAGACGAAACCTTGCCGTTGTACGGATTCGCCCCTGGATCACCTCGCACTAGGCGCTGTGAGCCCTTGTGGTCGTAGCGCTCGATATGTATGCGTATCCTGTCCGTGTCCATTTCGCCAACCCCTCGCTTCTGTGGAATGGCTCAGGAACCAGTGAAAGCTCCTCGTCACTTGCGATGACCAGATCTCGCATGCCCTGGATGAGATGGAGATAGGAGTACAAGATGGATCGCTCAAGTATATGTAGCTCATGCCATCTCGGCGCTTCAGGTCAATTCCCCATATCTGGAAAGATCTGGACCGGCTGTTTCGACAACTTATTCCGCCTGATCGACTCTTTCCTCGTGTCGTGTCAGTCTCCGAGGAGCGTAGAGGCATATTCTTCATCCGCACCGTTGGCCAGGAGTCAGCTCTGCTGTCAGGATACCGAGCTGAATCCTTGGACACGAATCATTCTCAGCTTGTCAAATTCAGTGGGAGAGATGATCCGAACTATCGGAAACTGCTGACTGCTATCAAATATTGCGCTGGGCAGGATGTGAAGAAGGGGCTGGCTGTGCCGAAGAAAGATGTACATGCAAGAATTGTTGTTGGTGATGAGGATGCCCAAACATAGTGAACACGATCTTAGCCATTTGTCGGCAGTTTGTCCGCACGATGAAAAGACCATCAATTCTCCTGAACACGCAAAGATGCCAATGTTTCCACATTAAAGAGGCGCCGTATTGCTCTTCTGGAGACTACATGTTCAGCAGCCACACATCTGCTTCGATCTATCAAACACAGCTGCGTTTCTTGTACAATGGCCCGAAGCCGAGCAAAAACACTTCATCGTACGTGCTATACAGCGCTAGAAATCTCAAGAGCAGAACACCGTCGCTATGCCTTTCAAGTCCAGAGATCTTTGTACAGACTCCCAGTAGAATTGAGAGCCGAACTGAGTAGGGTAGTTGTTCGCGGTATGACTTCAATCTTGCAATCACTTGGCAGGCTCTTGCGTGGTGATCGTTCCCTTCGCCATCGCCTTCAGCCGCTCTTCTTGCGCGCTCTTCCACAGCTTCAACTGATCTGCACGTTTGATTCCAGCAACAGCGTCGGCAAGTGGCTGATCGACCTTGTCACTAGTAACAATCGACGTATCAATCTCCCTCCAGCTCCCTCTCGCACTGCGATTCCTCTCCTTGTTGAGCCCACCGCCACCCCACATGGACAATCGCTGCACCTTACGCAGCTTCCTCAGGCCATAAATACACGCCACCACCGCAAGAATCGTCGAAGCAATGGACACGCCCGCGAACCCAAACGCCGTCTCCTCAATAAAGTTCTCCAAATTCATACCGTAGAGCGCAGCGATGAACATACCAGCACTTATGCCCAGCGTGCCGATGCTGAACTTGAGGTCCAACAGCATGAGACTATTCCTATTGGCGTCGAGAATGGCGCGCACAATTTCCTCCGTGTTACGGATCGCGCTGACCAGGTTGGAGGACACCTGCACGATCTCGTCGGCCACTTTGTGGTACGATTCCAGCAGCAGCTCGACTTCCTCGTGGTTCTCATCTTCGCGTTCCGTGCCTTCGGCTTTTTCGGTGAGGTACATGGCGGCCAGGTCGTCGTCGGCCTCGAGCAGGTCCTCAATCGCATCGCGCACGAGTCGGGCTTTTTGTTCAAACGTGCCTAATTTCTTGGAGAAGATGAGGAGGTGTCGTAGTCGGTCTCGATCGATGTCTTCCTCCAACTCGCGCAAGACTCGGACCACGGGCTCCCGTACTCCTTCGAACTCGGTCTCGAGCCCCTGTGTGACGCTCAAGAGAACCGCTTCCAGCGCGCGGAATTCATAAGGTAGATTTCCCGTTGCAGCAATGCCCTGTCGCTGCCGCAGTTTGCCTTCGAGATCGTACATAAACGAGCTCTGAGCGACCGAATCGGTCGAGCCGTAGGCATCGAACACGAGTACGCGGTTGTGTTTGATCAGGCATCGCAGATGAAGCAGATTGATCAATATCGCCGTTTGCCGTACGAAAATATGCGGCAACACACTACTGTCGATCTTGCGCAAATCTCGTGGTAGGAGGGAGTATTTCTGGATCAATTCGCTCTTTCGAAATTCTCCATTCACCAGCACGACGCTGCCATTCTCGTCGAACTCGGTGCATCTTAGCTTCAGCTCATGGCTCGGCTTGATTGTTCTGCCCAGGCCAGCACTGTCGTCGAGAAACCCAGGGAGAGATGGGAGGTCATCGGATCGTAGGTTCTGTGCGGTTCGATTCGGCCGTAGTCTCCGCCAGAAGTTATCTCGCAGGGGAGTCGCATTGCTGAAGTGACGAGCGTGGGATTCGGTAGGTATTCTGTCATGATTTGTAGATGTGAATGATGGTATGGATGTGAGAGCACGACATTGTCGTGGTTGGCGTAGTCGAGGATGCGATCTCACGGCGCATGGCGTCGCATACGGCGCCCGGAGCTCGAGCTGAGATCGTAGGAATCGGAGTAATGAAGGTGAGGGCGCAGGAAGGCCATGAAGGGCATTCATGGCTTAGGACAATACATCATAAACTTTGGTAGGAAGAATGGCGATGAAATCTTTCCGTCGACTTGTCCGGGATGGAACTTTGGAAGGTCTTGCACGCGCCGGACGACGTCACCTCCAACTTTTCTTATCGCGTGGCTTTCAACATCACGATTAACAATTTATATGGACACTTTCAATGCGCAACGTATGAAGACAACCTTGAACAGCATCCAGCTCGCCTGTGAAGGCCAACGAACTAGGACCAGATCTATCAACTCCCAAACACTCGCCACGCACACAGCTAAAACGCTCATTTTGAAACAGCAGTGGACAAGACCATCACGCCTTGCCTCCTCGCCTCGGCAAAAACTATATTACACAGATCCGAGTCTACTCCAACGGGATGCCCTCGTACTCTGCGTATCCAAGCGCCAAGTTCATGTTCTGCAAGCATTGTGTCGCAGCACCCTTGAGCAGGTTGTCGATGGTGACGTTGATCACCGCCCTCTTCCCGCTTGAGTGTACAGCGAACCCTCCAATCTCCACCCCGTGCTTTCCAGCAATGTTCTTGACCATGGGTGACTCGCCGGTGATCCTGATCAGCTTCTCTTTATCGTAACGGTCTTGGTACAATTGACGAACGTCTCGACTGGCCATCTTGTCCTTGAGCGGAAGTGAGATGGTGTGGTGGATGCCCGCAAACCAGACTGCGACGTGAGGGATGAAGGCGACCTCGGTCCCGAGCTGGTTGGAGATTTCCTTCTCGTGAATGTGGTCTGTGAGTGAGTAGGCGATGAGATTGTCTGTGAGGACCTTGACGTCGTTCTTGGGCGACGGCTTAGTACCTGCGCCGGAGTAACCAGACACGCCGAATACGGTAGGAGCAGATGCGAGGAAGGGTACGAGAGGAGAAATGCCGAGCTGCGCGCCGGTAGCATAGCATCCGGGGTTGCTAATGCGGGTGGCACTCGCGATCTTGCTTCGTTGGACGAGCTCTGGCAGACCGTACGTCCACTTCGAGTCGAATCGATAGTCGGCTGAAAGATCCACAATGACGGCTTCCTTGTGGCCGGACTCTTCGATGGCATCGACGTATGGCTTGCAAACACCGTTTGGCAGAGCCATGACCCAGCAATCGATCTCCTTCTTCTCTGCCATTCTACGCACATCATCTGGCGACAAGCTCTCGTAGATGATTTCTTTCTTCTCGTAGCCCTTGAGCTTCTTGCCGGCGAGCTCGCGTGATGAGACGTGGCAGAGGTCCATGTTGGGATGTCGGTTCAAGAGGTCAATAAGAGCTTGTCCAGTGTAGCCGCGGGCTCCGATCAGGGCAACCTTGGCAGGGTAGTCCTTCTCCCGGTTCTTGATACCGAGAGGTGGGTTTGGGTTTGTGGTTGTGTAGCTCCGAGTCTGAGCAGGTACTCCGAAGTGAGAACGTTTCATGGGTCGGGCATTTGTGCTGAAGCCTCGGGACTGCTGCGCACCACGACCTCCAAGCTCAGCCGCACGTGCACGAATGCGAGTGGCAGCAGCTGCGGCGCGGTGCAGCTGAGATTCGAGGTTGATGTCACCAAACATCTGGCGACCGTGTTGAACAAATTCCGACATGAGTTCACGGACCTCATCTGGGCTCTCGATGCCGTACCAGAACAACACTTCACCTTGACGGGCGATCGAACCGTCGGCCTTCTCGCTGAACCACGTCAAGTTCTCATCGTCTTGCTTGACAGTCCATGCGAGTTTGGGGAAGTCGCGCTTCAGGTTTTGGAAGACGTTGTCGGCAATGTTGGACAGCCATGCGGACCGTGTCATGGTCAGTGTAGCGAGGTGGCCAAGTGCGGTGGAGCCCTCCTGAGGTGGAAGAACAATGGCCAGTGCCTCCATGCTCTCATCGTAATAAGCCCGGAAAGGTCGCGACTCCAAGATCTCAAGGTAGCCGTCTACCACATTGGCAGCATCAAGGCCTTCCCGCTCGCGGACGAGGGTCTCCTTCAACTTATCCAGGTTACCAAACTCTTTTAGGGAGGAGGCTTGCAGCAGCTTAGTCCCACGGCGGATCAATGTACCAGCTCCAGAATGGGTGAAAAGCTCGCGCTCTAAGCTCTCGGGGTGAATGATGGCCACGCTCGAGCTGCGAGGGAGATCGTCCAGCAAAGTCTTGATGTCCCGAATCTTGCTGCGAGTGCCGTGAATGACCCATGGCATCTTCATATACGCATCGTATTCCTCGTCCAAGTTGATAGCCTCGATCAATTTGCCAGTCTCCTTGTTGTGAAGACCACCCTTCTCAGACAGGTATACGATCTTCAATGGCACGAGTTCTTTGGCAAGCTCAGCCGCAGCCTTGTCAGCATTGACATTGAGGACCTGCCCATCCTCGCTCTCGGCCATGCATGTCAGGACGGGAATGTAGCCGTCAGCAATGGCAGCCCTCACGCCCTCAGCATTGACTTGGTTGACCTCGCCCACGAAGTGGTAGGTGTCCTTATCTTTGTATTCTGCCATGAGCACACCGGAGGTGATTGGCCGGGCGCGAACTCCCCATGACTCCAATGCCTCCACCAGCTTCAAGTTCTCCTGCAAGAAGAGCTTGCGAGCGATTCCCAAAGTCTTGCCATCTGTGATGCGAATTCCCTCACTGTATTGTGGCTCCACGCCGGCTTTTTGGAGCAAATCGTTCAGCTGTGGGCCTCCACCGTGAATGATGACCGGGTACAGACCCATCTGGTTGAGATTGCGGAGCGAGGCACATAGCACATCGATGTAATCGGTCAGAATGGCACCGCCGACCTTGATCACCGCGAATTGCTGCGAGGAGACGGAGGTGAATTGGGCGAGGTATTGCTGCACCTCTCGCTTAGAACCGATGTTGTTGAGGACATTGATGACGGCAGATCGGGCGGAGCTTTCGTTCTGGGCGCGTGTGGTGGCATATTGGCGGCGTAGGCACGGCGTGGCCGTCACGGTCTGTTTGAGGAGGACATGGCGGCGCTGGCGGGCCAGATTTCGCAGCGGCCGAGCGATGGACTGCATGTTGATCGAGGGGCAGCGTATCATGCGGCAGAAAGGAGAAAAACGACGGGAAGGTGGTGGTTGGAGGTGGGATCGCAGGGTGAAGTCGAGTGTCTCCTCCGAAATTGACCTGCAGCTCAGCTCGACTTTGCGTGAAGCTCAAAAGCAGTTCTAGCGATGTCGGTGGAGGTTTGGGGTGATGTGGAGTCACAGCCCACCCACGCACGTCTACTGTAGCAGGGGAAACGTGAGCTGATAAGGAATTTTCTCCCTCATCCAATGCTCGAGCTGGACGGTGGATACCATGACAGCGCAATGAGTTGTGATGATACCGAATGCCAAATGCGATCTCGCCTACACAGTAGCCCACCGCCCTCACACTGCGTTCAAACACGTTCATACCGCCGTCAGGTACGGTCACCCTGGAACCACCACACAGCACGCTTTCGATCGGTGCCAGCCGGTCTCTCGCACGCCCGCCAGTGCAACCATAGTCGTCCGAAGTCCCGCCCGATCATGCAATCCCTTTCAACCCAGTCAGTCTGGGCAGACGAACAGCACGTCAAAGGATTCAAAAGCTGAAATCGTAAAGGTGCTCATCGATACCGGGGTCAGCACTTCTCCCCAATGCCGTAAGACGAGGCACACGAGGTCATCAGACAGGCAACCACTGTCGTTGTCGTGCCCAAGTCTTTGCTGCGCTGAAGGCCATCTAGCCTGGTAAAGACTGAGCGCGAGCGAGAGTGGGAAATAGAAGAGCCGCCAAGGACGATTGACAGGTCTCCCTGTTCCTCCTGTCTGTTTTCTGCACCCCCACTACTTAGATGAACCCAACGACACCTTTCGGCCGGGCTCGATGGCACGGCGCTCTTCCACTTCTCGACATGTCAGCGACTGCAAATTTCGCGTTCACCAAGCGGTAAGGTCTAAGATGCGGCATATTCGCAGGGCGCTCTGGGAGCTGCTCTGGACAAATCGCTCATCGATAGCTATATAGATGCCTGAGGCGTAACAGCGGACCACGGGCCGGCCTTGTCAGCTCCCGCGCGCTACTACAAAGGAAGTTTCTCCATTTGGGAAGTCAGGGCCCACTCCAACAGACAACACCCATCAAACAACCTCTTTTCATACCACCATCTTCGACCACCGACAAGATGGATCCATCCCAGCTGGGCGCACAGAATGCGCAACCATGGAGCAGTATGAAAGGCAAATTGAATGACTCTCTGCTCCGTGGACTAGAAACCATGCGCTACGAATTCATGTCGCCAGTCCAACAAAAAGTCCTGACCGAATTGCCATCTTTCAACGCCGACTGTCTGGTCCAAGCAAAAACAGGAACTGGAAAGACCATCGCTTTCTTGGCTCCTTCGATACACTCCCTTCTCAAGCAGCAAAATGTGCCCAGAGGACAGGTCGCCATTCTCATCATGTCACCCACCCGTGAACTTGCGCTCCAGATCGCCGCGGAATGTGAGGCCCTGACCACTCAGCTCCAGCCGCGAATGGAGGTTCACACGGCGTACGGCGGTACCAGCAAGGAACGCGATCTGAAAAAATTCATGTCCGGAGATCCCAAAGTTGTGGTCGCAACACCCGGTCGTTTGAACGATTATCTGTCAGATGACAATGTTGCGCACAAATTCTCCAACATTCGCACTTTGATCCTGGATGAGGCTGATCAGATGCTCGAAGCCGGTTTCCTCATCGCCATCACCGATATTCTCAGACGCTTGCCGCCAAAGGCAACGGGATGGCAGGGAATGTGCTTCAGCGCAACAATGCCGAAGAAGATCGAGGGCGTTCTACCCAAGGTCCTGAAGGCGGGCTACACCCACTTGTCCACGATCGATCCAAACGAAACTCCAACCATCGACAAGGTCCAGCAGCACAGCGTCGTCGTGCCATCACCAGGCGATGTGTACACTGCTTTGTGGGCCATGCTTCAGAAGGAGTACGAAGCAAGTCCAACTAATTACAAGGTCATTGTCTTCGGAACGACCGCCAACGGTGTCGCTCTGATGAACTCGCTCTTCTCCAACCTCCTCGCTGGCAACAACGCCATCAAAGTTTTCCAACTCCAGTCTCGCCTCTCCCAAGCTGCCCGTACGCGCACAACAAACGAATTCAAAGTGGCGACCGCCGGAATCATGTTTGCCAGCGATGTCATCGGCAGAGGTATGGACTTCCCAAACGTGAGCCTGGTCATTCAAGTTGGTCTCCCCTCCAGCGGCGACCAGTACGTCCACCGCGTTGGTCGTACCGCCCGCGCAGGCAACGAAGGCCGCGCCATCATCCTCCTCACTCAGCGCGAGAGCTTTTTCCTCCGAGTCAACCGGCAGCTGCCCATCACACCATATCCCAACGACCTCACAGCGACTGCCGCTTCGCAAGCGCAAGCCATCGAGGGCGCTTTCAACCAAGTCGACGAGATCACCAAATCAAAGGCGTACCAAGCATGGCTCGGATTCCACAAGACCTTCACAAAGCAATTGCAGCTCAGCAACGATGGGTTGGTTGCGGAGGCCAATGCGTATGCTGAGGCGATGGGATGTCCGGAGCCGCCTATGATCGACAAGATGGTTGTTGGTAAGATGGGTCTCAAGGGTGTGAATGGGTTGAACGTCGGCCATATTGAGCGTACTGGGGGAGGTCGTCGAGGTGGTGGTGGCGGCGGAGGAGGGCGAATTGAGAAGACCGGCGGTGGCGGTGGTGGCGAGCGCGGTGGTCGAGGAGGTGGACGTGGTGGCGGCGGCGGCCGAGGTGGAGGAAGAGGTCGTGGCGGACGAGGTGGTGGAAGGGGCCAGTGAGAGTCTGAATCGAAGACTCTGGAGCACACAGGAGAAGAGAAGCTGCGACTTTCATCAAGCGCAGAGCCCTCCCGGAAACAGGCCACCGTTTCGTGACTGGAACATGGCGCCGCTGAGAGTGGTCGAAGCCCATGGACAGGTTCATGGCAGCATCAGAGGACGCATTCGCATTTATGAGATATCACGCAGGCTGTCGCGTAGACTACGCGCTATAGATGCTAGACTTGAAGAACGCTCCCGGTGGTGTTCTAGATAGATAGACACATACGAAAGACTAATGACAGATCATGTCTTCCAAGCCGACCTTCTGTCATACAAGCGAGCCTTTGACAGGTAATGATCCGATTCTGACAGCAGCTTCGTTGCTCTGCACTTTTGCTGATCACCAGTCTCGCGCATGTCAACGCACCACCTCGCTCTGCCGACGTTCCTGCTCACCTTATCAACTGCGTGCACGAGGCAAAAGTCTAGTGACAATGACGAGTGGAAGGAGAGAACAAGCATGAAGCTCAACATACACACAGATTCGACGGGCAAAAAGGAGGCGCAGCCGATGGAATGGAAACATTCAGAACTGGCAATGGCAAAAAGAGCAACTCCTTCACACACGATTCGATCAACCCTCGAAGCACATGCCTCCGGCTGTTACACGAACAAGAACGAACATCGAACAACGACGACGACAACGACCGCAGGGTCGGACAATGCTTGCGCCGCACGCGGCAAGACTTCCTTTTTTAATTGCTTCCGCAGAAGGGCAAGGCTTACGTCCAGACCGTCCACGACGAGTCTGCCACAGACGTTCGCGAGAGGTCTGGCTGGTCCCTGATAGGGCGATGATTGGAAATTGTTGTCTTACATGTACTTCCATGAAGGCTGTGAGGAGCCGGTATGAGGTCGCAAATGGGACATGGGTCGTGTTCAGGGAACAGGGGCTCGGCGTATGATTGCGACCTCTCTCGAAGTCCGAGACCAGAAAATCGCGCTGTGGAAAGCCGCATCGAAAGAGCGGATCAACAATCGTAACTCAATACTGCATGATCAGTCCTGAAACAGCAATCCCGCTGCGTACTCTACGTTCCCGCCAGTCGAGTTCAAGGCAGCAACAGCCTGCTGCTCATTGAAGCCCAAATCCTTGAGCGTCGCTATACTCTCCGCTGGAAAATTGTGCGCTGGCTGCGGTAACTGAGCCGGTCCCGGTTGCCCGTACAATCTGAAAGGGACCTGCTGCTGTGGCGGAGGATGCACAATCGGCGCTCCCATCGCATCGCCCATATTCTTCACCCACTCCCATGGCTTCTCATTACCTCCTGGCAAAGCGTTGAAGTACTCCCATCCCATCACACCGCCGAAAGTGGGATATTTCTGCCGTAGAGCTTGGAGCACGGGTCGTTGACGTGGCCATTCGACGTGGCCGGCGCCGTTGGCCGGGTTGGTAATGAGGCCCATTACGACTTTGGAAGGGTTCCACCCGACGCTGATGATGGCATCGTACCAGCTTGTTGTGCCTGCGTCGCCCCAACCGCAGTAGAACTGTGTCTGTCTGATGGTCAGAGCGAGTTGCTACAAATGTCAGGGCGAGTACTCACATTATACCATGCGATCTCATGTCCTCGCACTTGTTCCAGTTGTCTGTATTCGAACGCTGGGCCAGAGAGATGTGGCTGGTTGGGAAGTAGACCGGTGGCGACCGGCGCGAGTGTGATGATGAAGTCGCTGCCAAAGTCTGCTCGCAGCCGATCTATTAGACGGATGGTCCCAGGGAGAGAAGTCGGTTCTTCGATGTCCAGATCGAGTCCATTGAGTCCGTGTCTGCGGATCATGTCTCGCAGAGGAACGTAGTACCTATGGTAAGATGTTCCATCAGCGAGAAACTTCTGCATGTTGATGGAAACGTGGTGCCCTGCCTTACGATTCAAAGCGCGCAACATCTTCGCCATCTAATCGAGCGAAAGATCCTTGCGCAGCGCCACCGAGCAGTCCCATACATTTCACACCACTCGCTTGAAGCCAAGCTACTTCGCCCCACAGCGTGTTGAAGCGTTCATGATCTGGTGGATGATCATTGAGAGTGATGTTGCCGGCTGGGTCATTGAGGTGAATCGCGGCAATGATCACATGCGTGACTCCTGTGCTATTGCTGATCAGAGGCAGCAGAGATACTGGCGGACCATCGTTCGGTTGGTGATGTGTTTGGTGGTAGACCACCACTCTTCCAGCAGAAGCTGGCGTGCGATTCTTATCGCGGTGGCCGGACAATCGTTCTGAATGAGCAATCACGGAGGAAGTTGCCTCGCGAACGAGCTCGGTGAGCTTATGGCGGTGGCTACCCATCGAGATTACTGCACCGTAGCGGTCAGTGGTCTGGACTGCATGGACGAGGGGGTCGGAACGGAGCGTCGTAAACACACCCTACCTATGCATCTTCGACAACAGAGAGCATGTGTTTACAACGTGATGTGATATCGAGAATTGTTGATGCCTGAGGCAGCAATCGTCGCTGCAAGCTTAAGCGATTTTAATTGCACTCAATTGTTGTAGGTATTTCATTCGAGGGACGCCAGCTAGCGTGATCAATCTATCAGCCAATCAGCTCCTTCTTGGTCTTCCGTCCACCTTCCAGGTTTCTTCTTGACTTCCTTGCAACAGCATTTCATAACAGGTCTCGCATATGTCGAAGTATCTGACACACACGGATTGGCGCAGCGGGAGAAGGTTCGAAGGAAGTACCGCGACGGCACGGAGCAGGTCTGCCGGCAGTCCTCGAGGTGTCTGACGATTCGAGCCGTGGTTGCTGCCCAATTCTTGACTCGCATCGTCTGAAAATGTGATTGCAGAGCTGAAGCATGAACCAAACGCAGACGGCAATGCGACCCGAGATCCGACAGATGAGCGATGTGCACGCCGCGACGATCCTCGACGGGTGGAAGGAGGAGATAGGACGCAGCGAAGGATCCTGTCTCTACCAAACATCGTTGGAGACACCGGCACAAATGGATCTCCATCGGCTTTGCTGCGAGCTGCCAATTCGAAGTGTTCTTTGCGGAGCGGCCAATCGACACGACCGATGACATCGAACGACGAAGTAAGCTTCTCTGCGCAGGTCGTGTGAGGCTGAGAAGATACAGAGCGTGGAATGTACGGAATCCGCTGCGCGGCGTCGTATACAGCGGACAGCAACGCCGGCATGACCGATTTGACACGTTTCATCATCAGTCTTCCATGGCGACGTCCTCCACACCCCACACTCGCACTGCACTCTCCATGAATCTCATTGGTCTCATGAATCTCACGCGGCCCCCGGTTCGGGCTGGAACATCGAAGAGGCCCACGACTGGAGTCAACATGTCAGACGCAAGAGAACCTGTCGATCATTGATCGCCCTGCGTGACAGCCCACCATGAAACACCCGCGCCGCCCGCTCTCCGTGTTTGTTGTTGGACTTTCAACATCCATCATCGCGATCATCATCTCCGCCATGAGCTGTTCGTTCGCGGTCTGTAACGTCAGATCGTGAAAGGAGAGAAGTCCGCTGCAGGAGTGCCGATCTCCACTCGTGTGGGTCCGTCGGTCCTGCCTCCCCAGATTGCGGACTTGAGATATTCAGGCTAAATTCGAAGAATGAACGCACTGCGTTCCGAGGCGGTGGAAGGATTGCGCTCCGTTACGAGACAGTCAAGTGTGGCTGAAGATCGGGCGCCTGTTGCGGCCAAGACGTGTTGTCGCCATAAGGGACATTGGCAGTAAGTTGACAAGTCTTACTACTGACACGACGTCACGATCAAGAGAATGCCGATGCGAATCACCGCCCTACACTGAGCGTGTATTCGAGTTGCAGCATTGCCGGGTAGGAGGCTAGCACAACATGACACCTAGGCAGTGCAGAGGCACGTGGCTGCTTGTGTACTAGGCAGTGGGCCATCGAGGCTCCGAGCAATCCTGAACCAGCAACGATGCCGACGGCGATGCTGCGCATTGGTTCTTGTCCAGTTGCTCAAGCGTGCCTGACAATACGCCGTCAACTTTCGTCTCGTCCCTTCACCGGCAGTACTTGCTCAAACCTAGGCCGCTTGGTAGTCAGGGCGAGAACGGAATTGTTGACCACGAGTGAGGAGGAAAAGGCACGTTCGTTCCGTGCATGATGCTCAGGCAGCGACTGGCTCAGGCAGTCCTCTGGGATACCTACGAGCGTGCCGGGAGGGAAGGACAGAAGGATTTATTGATCAATCGAGAAGCTCGAAGAAGAAGATCGATAAAGAGCGAAGAGGTTTTGTTCCAACCGAGGTCGCCAGACGATGTTTCTGCACTTGAAGAGGCAGTCCGGGTGATGCTGCGCTTAGTGCGCTGTATCTCGGCTCTGATTCTTCCACGCCAGAGCTCAAGGAAAGTCAGCCCGAAGGCTTTGTAAACAGATGGGATCGATCAGGAGGAAACCGTTCGGACTCCCCATATGGCCTAGGTGTAGGCACTGGAAAAGATAATGCTGACCAGGAGCCAGCACCAGAGCATGACAAAGTCCAGATCCGAGGCACCAGTAAAGACGAGGCTGATCTGGACTTTGAAGCCAGAAAGGCGCATTGCCCACTTTGTGGAGACATTGAGCACGACGCTCACCAAGACACTTGCTCCTCCACAAGACACACAATCACACCTTTCTCAAGACAGTTTTCTCCATTCTACCAACGTCAAACGCCAACTCCTTTTCAGGCACACACCCTTCGACTACCGCAGCTATGAACCTCCTCGTTATCCTCCATCTCTTCATCATCGCTACTACGGCCTGTTCCTCGTTCTGTATCTGCTAGCACCCAAACGGCAAACTTAACTGTATTAGTGAAGTCGGCACTTTCGGCCGTCAGCACGCCTGCTCAGATTGATGCCACGACCGCAACTGTGCCGGAACGACAGGTCGACCGGGAGAGACGTGCAGAATTTGGAAGGGTTCCTGCAAGGTCAATGGTGATCTCGCCTTTCCCGGCCTGGATTGATGCGGCGCGGAAGACAGGTCGGGCATCCAATCTACAATTGTCCTCCCGGGTCGCTAGATTGAGAGTGGGAAGGTAAGTGACGCTTCCTGTCTGCTTGCCGACCATCATGCTGATGTGGACCAGCATCTTCGTCGTCGAAGGAGGAATGGTGTTTGCGTGTCTACGATCTGCGAGATGTGAGGTTCGGGGGAGAGCATTCCATTAGCTACTCCGAAGTCGTCACGACATTGCAAGCAATGCAGCTTCTCATTGCAGACCTGCCAATTCTCAATGTTCCATCATCAAGTGAAGTGATCCAGGCCCGATGCTATCTGACATCCTGCACGTCCTCCGACAAAAATGACATTGCTGCGCCTCACCTGCGCCACAGCTGCGATGCAATGCGATGCGCTGGCAGTGAGCTGCGCAACATTCCCAGTAGTCGCATCGCATCGCATCGCGTCACAGCCTCGCAACGATCCCCGCCCCTCCGACTTCCCTCTTCCGGACGGGTCACATGCAGCAGTGACAGGGAAAGACAGGGATGCGTGCAGAAGGGTCCGGAACCGTGGAGCTTCACACCCACTTGTTTGGGTGCAACTCGAGTGTGTGGTGGCACAACGGGCGGCGGGTCAAAACGACGTTTCCTTCTCTTTGTGGTGGTTCGGCTGCCGCCGTTTGTCTGTTGTGTTACGCGAGGATGGATGGGGAGGGCGGAAGTGTGGAGATGGCTGGGGAAGCGTGGGAGAATGCGGAGATGGTTTGGGATTGGAATTGTGGCAGATGACCTTTCCTTCCTTCGATCCTTTGTTGTGCCCCTGGAGAGAGGTCGGGGAAAGGGAGGCATGCGTGTCCGATGTTCAGGTCCGTTGAATACCGGACCGGATCTGGCACGGCACTTTCAGCAGAGAGTGGATGCTCGAAGTGCCGTGCTGAAAGAACGAGGCGAGATACGTACTGTGCAGAAGACCTGAGTCCAAAGCAGGTATTGCTTACAATCGTATCGTCGTCATCGACTATTCCTGCTCTTCACTAATTTGACAGCTGCTTGACGCGAACGAGACGAACGGGTAGATGCATCTCGTCGAAACCCGGATCGGCGCTGCCCTGCTTCTCCAACCGTCTGCTGTGTCGCAAAGGGTCGCTGTTGTGCTTGCCTTTACCAATCTATTCCCAGGCACTTTTCGAAGCTCACATGAGCAGTGAGTATCAGAAGTGCCGGGCAAGTCCGACGCTTCGCGCTGACTGATTGCTAGGACGGCATATGCGAAGCGACACGAGCACGATGGAAGATGCGGAGATCTCCCAGATTACTCAAAGGCTGAGCGGAGCTGATGCGCTGAACTGAGCAGATGACCGAATCTGCTGCGTTGTCAAACCAGATCCCGGGAACCAGGGCGCAGCGCAAGTCATCTGCCAGCTTCGGCGACGCATCGGACTGGGATGTTCGTTGGGATGTTCGCGTGGCAAGCGACTGCGACTATTCCGGAAGGTGGCTATATCGTATGCTGCCGATATCTACGGACGGACGAATGTTGGAAGTAGAGTACTCACCTCTTCTCGTTGGTCGAATCTGGGCAGAAAGGAAATTGGCATGTCTGCTGCTCTGCGTCCTTCCGTGCAACTGTCCAACAGCGAATGGGCTACAGTGTGGTTGCACTTGTGCGATACTTCCTCAGTGTTCTTCACATGATGCCGTATCGGCGTTTGTTGATGATGGCGGATTAGACAGTATGCGCGCGCGAAGCGGCATATGTGACGCCCAAACAGCGACCACATTCGTCGGCTGCTCGCTCAATTGGTCTGATGGCTCCTATCCTCTTCTCCTCTATCAGCCGTGGACCGTTGACGATGATGAC
Organism: Zymoseptoria brevis; assembly: GCA_000983655.1. Taxonomy (NCBI): domain Eukaryota; kingdom Fungi; phylum Ascomycota; class Dothideomycetes; order Mycosphaerellales; family Mycosphaerellaceae; genus Zymoseptoria; species Zymoseptoria brevis. The sequence goes on along the minus strand of JYJE01004275.1, from coordinate 1,601 downwards.
TGTGGCTGTGACGTTGCGCGTCCTGCAGCCGCCCGTGGGAAGACGTCAATCCGAGACAAATTCGATGTGTTGTCCATCATTCATCAACTTTCCGGTGCGGTCGAATTGCACACCGGGGCAGTGACAGTGTCTCATCTGTTGACAGTCATCCGTTTTCCATCGCTGATGCAGGTTGACCTATCAGTCGAACTCGGAGGGAGGGATAACAATCATGTTGGTTGAACGTGGCTTTTGAAATGGTGTGATGCACATGTTGTTCGTCGTGCTGTCCATGCGACGCCTCATCAGTGCCTCCCTCGTGGGGACGTCGTGGTCGTAGTGGTGGCAACAAGGTGGTCTCGCAGTCTCATCTTCATGTCGATGTGGAGTCATCATGTGAAGTTTTGTTCCATGCGGTCGAAATAAACAAATTACTTCTCAACGCTGTCAATGTAGGACCGAGAGGAGAGCAAGGCAGCAATTTCGCCGTTCCCGAAGCGGGAATCCGGAGGCACCAGACTGAATTTCACCGAGCCGAACAATGTCCGTTTGCAGATGTCTGGCAGGGTTGAGGAAACGGTCATGTGGTCTGGACTCTGGACTGAAGAAGGGATGGACAATGCTATTGGGAAGTCGGAGGATAACACTGCCTTCTTCGGCGGCTGGGGCCGGGTAAACATGTGGACAGCATGTGGTTCAGCAATGGGAACCTCGCGTTGAATGTAAGGCGGATGGTTGGTTACATCGGCCATCCCTTCTTCTCTCTCCACGCTGATTCTGCGCGACGCTGACGAAAACAGCGGGGCGTGCTGTGTCGCATCTCGTATTGTTTTTGATGCTGAACACGCTTCAAATGGTAGCATAATAGGCACTTACTAATAACAAGGCGGTGCCCAACAGTGAGAATACTTCGTATACGAAGTAGCTCTCGGCTAATAATGGTAACGAAGAAGACGGTCTCTTGGATCGTCTTGTCCTTTCAAATGCCGAGAAGCGAAGCATGCGCCTCTGTCACATGATGGATGATGTATACGCCACACACCAAGCCCCCACGCGCGTTGCATCAGAATCCCAGGCATAGAGGTGCCGAGGTGACCGGCGTTTGCTGTCAACCCCCGGAGTGTGGAGTTCTGTCACATTCACAGGCCGGCGTTTTGGGAACGATCGATCGCAGAATCGTCAGATTGATCAAACGGTGCCTTGTAGGGCACAGTCCACGACACACGTCGCGAATTTGCCAGCGATTCAAGATGTCGTTGTGATCAGGTTTGGCGATTATTGGCGATGACACGAAACACGACTGGCTGGCCCTGGCGGTCGCGGACTTGCGGAGACTAGGTTCGAGACACGTGCATCCGCATCGCAGCCACCGGTCGGCATCGCAAATAGGGCTGCTGGATAGCGGTAACGATAGCTTTGATGGCTTTGATGGCGTTATCAAAGCCATTAAAGCTATTAATTGGCTGGGGGGATAGCGTAAACGCAAAGCGCTAAGCCTTTTTTGGTTAGCTTAGTATAGGGAAAAAACTCGAGTAGTTCTTAGGCCTCTAATTAGCCGAGAGTAAATTAGCTAATATAGGCTTAATCGAATATTTAAGCTCTATATAAGTCGTTTACGTAAG